>OMLP01036339.1:16283-37981 GCA_900302685.1 Spondyliosoma cantharus | reverse complement strand
TTTTCTGATAACCTTTTTCTTCATTAGTCTCTGCCTTTCATTTTTCTCTTCTTATCTATCTATCTATCTATCTATCTATCTATCTATCTATCTATCTATCTATCTATCTATCTATCTATCTATCTATCTATCTATCTATCTATCTTTCACTCCTTTTTAACCCTAATCCATTTTCTCTCTCCTTCTTCTCTTACTCATCCTTGCCCCCCCTCATCCCCTTTCCAGATGAGATTGAGATGCTGGAGCGCCTCTGGCTGTCCGGTATCTGTCATAATGACAAAATTGAGGTGATGAGCAGTAAACTGGATATTGACAACATGGCTGGGGTCTTCTACATGCTGCTGGTGGCCATGGGCCTGAGTCTGCTGGTGTTTGCCTGGGAGCACTTGGTCTACTGGAAGCTGCGCCACTGCATGGCCACCAGCTCGGGAAAATTGGACTTTCTCCTTGCAATCAGCAGGGTAAGTGTGTGTAGGTTTTTTTTTTTTCTTGCACTAGCAAACGGAAATTCTGTAATGTATTTTGGCGCATCAGAATTTTCCATCCACATTTCTTTTACCTTAGTGGACTAAAACTATGCTACAATATAACAGGTCAACACAATTGGAACCAAAATGCTGTGCATGTAGCCATATCTTCATACATGTGTAAACATGTGTACTCCTGCCTTTGTGCGCCCGTATCTGTTACTGAGTGTGATCGTTAGAAAGTGTGAGGTCCGGGGTCAATTCAATTCCACTCAGTCAATTCGGGAGATTAATTGAAATTCAATTCTGCTCACACCCTGGATATCCTGTTCCTTTGACAATGACCTTGACAGAGCAGGCCTACACCATATGCATGTGATTATTGTAGCCTCACTGATAATAATTTATCCTTCTTGCCAGCGCAGTTGTAATTTATGCATTTATGTATGCGATTTCATTAACCAAACAAAACACAACTGTACTATAAATAGAAATAGATGTTTATCTGAAAAATAGCAATCTTGCATTTCTTTTGGAAATTTCATGAATTTCATTCTCGTCCACTCCTCTCTCTCTTTCCCTTTCCCTCTTTCAGTCTCTCATGAACATACAGTAATACGATGTGTTTTGTGCATGTCTCTGCATGATATCTGCAGTCTGCTGCATCTGTGCACATCTATGTTATTACATGTTTTGCCAATATATTTCTGCACCTTTATCTATAAAGCATATTGATTTCATTTTTAATTTCAGGAAATACTGTTTATTCAATTCAATTTCATGGGATGCTGTGAATAAACTCTGTGTTTCTGATTTATGCTCTTTTCCTCAGGGCATGTATAGCTGCTGTAGCTTTGAGGATGAAACAGCACCAGGTGGAGCTAAATCTCTGCCTACTCATCATCATACTGCAATGGTTACAGTCCCATCCCAGCCACATGTTGTCTCAACGTCTATGACGAATCCAGCTATTGCTATGGCACAACAGCAGCAGCCACCGCAACAGCAGCAACCACAGCCCGTCTACAAAACACCTCTACCGGGCTCTCCTCCCACCGTGGTGCATTCTGGGACAGCACTGGGTCCCTCCACCACCCCCATTGCTGGTGCACCCCTCCCTTGCTCCACCTTCCTGCCCCGGCCAGACCGCAGACTGGCTGTGGTGGATCGCTGGAGGCTGCCCAAAACTGCTACAGCCACCAACCCAATGGCTGTTAGGGGGGCCATCACTGACATGGGACCCTTTGCTCAGAAAGTCCCACCAAACTGGGTTTCTACTGCTGGAGGGGGTGGGGGTCTTGATGGTTATAAGAGATACTATGGTCCCATTGACCCTGAGGGACTGGGGCCCTGCATGGAGCAGCAGGCAGGGTCCCAGACCCCCAAGACTATGCCCAGGGGCCACCCCCAGCCCCCTCCAGCCAGTGTGGCCTTCTACTCAGAGAAGGGCATGGACCACGGGGTGGGGAAGAGGGTGGTGGGAAGTGGCAGCGGAGGTCAGGGGAAAGGGGCCGTTAAACCTCTGGGAACTCCCAGACTGCCTCCTAAGAGTCAGGCCCCTCTGCCTCCTACACCCCCGCTGCCACACCCCTCTCCCCCTCTCCCCTCATCCTTCTGGAGGAAGCGCAGGCCCAAGAAGCCCAAAGAGCCTGGAGGGCCACTATACGAGAACATTTTGCCCCTGGGGCGGAGGGGAGGAGCACGAGATGGAGTGAGGGAGGGCGGAGGGAGGAGGGCACGCCCCCTCTCTCCCCCGCTCTCACTTCCTGTGCCAGTACCCCTCAGCCCCTCTTACACCCCACCTTCGCCCTCTGCATCCTTGCACTATACGTCCTCGTCCTCGTCGTCGACAACCTCATCCACATCCACGTCCTCATCTGCCTCATCGTCTCGCTCCACCTCTCCTACCTACTCTTACAGCTCCTCCAGGAGCACACGAGACAGAACTGGAGGAATAGATGGAGAGGATGATGATGACGATGAGGAGCTGACAGAAGAGTCTAGCCTCCTCCTTGGCAGGGGGAGGGAAAGGGAACGCTCAATCATCCGGCCTCGTTCCCTCAGCCACGGGCGCCTACCACCACCCATACCCCCCAGGAAACCACGCACATCCTGGGGTGACAGAGAAAGGGAACGAGAGAGGGAGAGAGGAGGAAGCCAATTGTCTCAGCTCCAAGAGTGGTGGGCAAGCTGGAGTGAGAGAGAGAGGAGCGGAGGAGATGCTGAGAGACAAAAAAGGGAAAAGAAGAGGCGAAAAGAGAAGGAGAAAGAGAAGAAGAAAAAGAAAAAGAACAAAAAGAGGAAAAAGAGGGAAGAAAGAGAAAGAGAGCGCGAGAGAGAGAGGAAGCGGAGAAAGGTGAAAAAGAAGAAGAAGAAAGCACTTAAGACAAAGAAAAGAAAGAAATCAATTGGGGGGAGACGCTCTGAGCCAGAGGAGGGAGATGTAGAGCCAGAGAGAGAAGGGGAGGCAGAAGGAGAGAGGGAGGGAGGAATACAAGACTACTCATCCTTCTCTGCCCAGTACCGGGGCACATTTGGGGACAAGGGGCGGGATTCATGGGACGGAGAGCGGGAGAGGGGTAGGAGAGAAATGGGAGATGAGGAAAATGATAGGGAACAGGAAGACAGCAGCAGGAGCAGGGAGAGGCGTCCCAAATCCTCACGCCCTCATTCCAGACATCATACCCCCAGTAAGCGCTACCCTAACCTCAACAAACTCCCTGCATCAGTCAAATTTTGGGTGAATGGAAGAGGAGATGATTCTAATACCCCTCCAACATCCCTGCACCCACTCCTTCCATCCTCCAAGCGGAGAAGAAGTGGAGGAATGGACAGGGATGACAGTGGTAGACTCGGAGAGCGGCGTCCTTTGTTAATGCATTATGAAAAAGAGAAAGCACAGACAAGAGAAGGGCTGTCCTTCCATGAGTGGGACTCTGAGGATGACGAGGACGATGATGATGACGAAGAGGAAGAGAGAGACAGAGTAAGCGAGCGGGTGGAGGAGAGGGGAAGGAGAGCAGGTAGGGGGGCAGTGTCTGAGTCAGAGAGGGACAGGGCCAGGGCAGAGGACAGTTATTCAGATGAGGGCTCATCAGGGGAGTTTGGCCGTTTTGAAAGATACTGGGAGGGGGGTGCAGGGGGAAGCAGCGCTGGAATAGGGGGCATAGGCGGAGGAGGGTGGTTCTTTGGCACCTACCCCTCCAGAGAGAAAGGGGGAAGTATCAATAGTCGGGATGATTCCTTACTAGGAACTCGGGCAGAGGGTTGGATTGGTGCTGATTTCTGGGGTTCAGGGCCAGGAGTAGGTTGGGGTTCAGGTGGAGGGAGCGGAGGGCTTGGCTCACAGTGGCCACCACCCCCTGCAGCCTTCCCTCCTCCTAGAAGATACTGGTCTATGGACAAGATTCCTGTGAAGGGAGAGAAAAAATGGAAGAGTGGAGGAGGAAAAAGCAAGGGGCGAGCTAGGGACAGAGGGGAAGAAGCAGGACGTGCCACCATGTGCTCCTGTAGCCTTTATCCCCAACCCCATCCTTATCCGCATCCCCACAGCCGCTCGCACACCTCCCACTCTAAGAGAGGAGCCACGGCGCTTTCCCATAGCCAGGAAGAGCTTCTCCCCCACTGCCACAGCTTCAGCGGGGGTTCTCGCCCCAAGCCTCTGCCCCCCAAACCAGACAGTCAGGCCAAATCAGGCAGCCAATCTAACCTCAGCCTCAGCACACAGCCCACAGACCATCCACCGCAACCCTCACCGTCGCCACCCCAGCAGCCTTCCATGTCTCCCACCTCTCTCCCAATGCCCATCCCGCCTCCGCCCTCTTCATCCTCTGTCTCACCACCAGCAGGGGTAGGGATGGCAGGCCAGGGCCAGGCACAGGCTTCGGCCAGCGCCAAACTCCAGTATCAGAGACTGCGCTCGGTGCCACAGCCACGGAGGTTCTACTCCCCCCACCTGCCACTCAAAGCCAAGAGCCTGTGCTCACGCCGAGGGTCAGCCCACTTCTCCAGCCTGGAGAGCGAGGTATGACAGGGGGAGAGGAGAGAGGGAGACGTGGGAGCGAGCACCACTGCTATTGAGAACCGTGGTGCCATGGCAGCTGGAGCCAGGGATGACACCAGAGATATGGCTGCCTCAGTGGCCATAGGTAATCAATTAGCAAACATCACTGCGGGAACTAATATGGACAGTAGTTCTACTGCCAACACTACTCTGTGTGAGAGCAACATCACCGCCACCCGCTCCATTGTACGCGTTCTAGTGAAGGCGACAGTGAGACGCCACACCAGGGTGAGCTACATCCGTTTGGATGGTTCCTATGACAACGTGAGTGAAGGCGAGACTGCATCACCGGGGACTGCAGCTCCTGAACTTCTTCTCCGCTCAGAATTGAGCTTTGTGATGTCATCTTCGGTTCTCCTCCCCTCCCCGAGTCACAACTATGGATAAGAGTAGTCTCCAACCTGTGAGTAATGATGTCATATTTGTACACACAAACACACACATGCACGGGCACACACACACGCACAGATATATGCTCAAAACGTCTCCCTCCCTCTGGCTTTGAGAACACACCTCGGTGGGATGTGGAGAGACCCACCCTCTCCCAAAAGAGACCAGTGTTGGTCAATAGACTCTGGCTCCCTGTCCTCATTGGCTGTTGGCTTTTGAACTGGATTGGTGGACTGCTTCTTGGTGTTGGAGAGACTGCCCCCTCCTCCCTTTTGTAAATCAGTTGATATGAAAAGCAATGCAGTCAGCTCTCTCATGCACTCTGTCTGCCTGGTCACCTTTCACCGGACAGTGAGGACAGTGCTGTTTATTTGCCCACAGTGACCTCATGACACCATCAGACCCATCTAGCTCTACCCCAGGACCATCTACGTGATGTCATGTTTTACTAGAAACCCTTTTAACCAATCAGAACAGGAGCCACTTCTCCTCCTCCCTGTTGGAGCTTGTCATGTCACCTCTGGTCCAACCAGAGCTTGAACACAGTTGCGTATCAAAGTATTTGAACAACAAACTGAACTTTAAAAGAGAAATAACAATAACAACAAAAAAGACATGTAGCAGATTTTCTTTTACGTCTGTCTTTTCTTTTCTTTCTTACTCAGACCTTTTCTCCCCATGCCCTCTTTTTTATTCTATCAATATATTTCTCTCACTGTGTTAGTGTTTTAATAAAGAGGAGACTGGATGTGGCTAGTATTGGAAGTGGGAATGATTCAATAGCAGTGCCAAATTTCCACTTAAGCGCTTTTAAGCAAGATTGGTTTTCAAGTAATTTGTTTTCATAGATAAAGCCCCGTCTTTTCTTTCCACATGTGAACAACACATAATTCACCATCATGTAAGTGGATTGATGATTGGTGCAATATCTGTAATTGGCACTAGATGGCTGCATAATATTCAAATAAGCTTTGGAGACGATTGAGCAAAAGCGCCTGGTGAGTTTAATAATTGTAGCTACATGATGCAGAGCAATGAGCATGCTGCTATGAACTTTATTATTTTTATGAAAGTGGCCAGTCAGGATTTATTCAGAGGAAGTAAGGGGGATTAAAACCAAGTGCAGTGTATTGTAAAAGTTCTCTTAGGATATTATTGTATGTCACCACCACACTTGTACCTTGGTAGAGTTTGTAGATGATGGATTATATGAAGCACAATTCTTCATTGTATTTTTTCGGACATGTGTGCCATAGCTGCAACTGCACAATCTACAGGTTAACATATTTTGCTGGTATATGGTAAGCTAATCACTTGATGTCGACTCATGTTGCTATTATGGACAATAAAACTCACTGTAACCAAGGTTCAAATAACGAAGTATCACAGACACTTGTGCTGAGGAAATTATCTTTTACTTTCTGCAAATAAGACTGAACAATATACTGTGAATGCTTTGAGTTCCAAATTTAAGGTGCATATATGATAGCTGAGACTTCACTTAATTCAGTCAGTAATAACTCCTGTTATCAAGATTATCAGATGACTGTTTGACTTTAAGCAATATTCCCACCTTCAATGTGACAGGGATGCAAAGGTACATCTGTTTGCATCTGAGACATTGTAATTGTTTTTCCTCTAGTTTAAAATGAGATCATTTGTTTCAGCCAGAGTCAGGTGTTCCACATCTTCAATGATTTTCCCTTCGGTGGGATAGGTTTCATCTAATTTGGTCAGATTGTGAATGTAATAAATTAGTCCACAGCACCTGGCTCTGGCTGACCAATATGAATATGAAATGCTATGTGTTCGAGAGCGAGTAGTGAACTCTAGCATTGTACCCTCTGTGAGCTGTGCCAAAAGCCATCTACTGTGTAAACTGTGCCAATGTTGCCAACATTGCAATGCATACACTCCATTTTCATAAGGTCAACACATCCACCTCATTTCTCACACTAAGACCAGCCACAGCCCAGCTCTTCTTCTATTGTAGTTGAATGTAGCTTTGACATGATGTAGCAAAAGAACACCTACTTTTAGACTTTGTAGCTTTTTGGATGCTGTTGATAATGGATAGAAGGAGGGGGAGGGGGTTGACCTGCTATGTAAGGGACTGTGCGTTGTGATTGTGCATGTCGTCACAGATCGAAGGGTTAGTTGACCTTCTCAATTCCCCTTTTAACTTCTTTGCCTTTCAATGAGGGCAGACTGTACCTTTTATCTGCACATGGATTGCTTTTTTTCTAGGTCTGCGTGGGGCAATTTTTAAAACAATCTGTCTTTGTTTTTAGAGAAATGCTTTTGCCTTTTCCCATCCTTTGGAAAGCCCCAGAATCATTGCATGTTTAGCTGAATGAAATCTCAAAGTGGGAGTGGTTGTGTAGTTCAATTTTAGCAAATGCTTAGGACCCAGGGCAGCCACCTTTCAGTGAGGTAGTAAAGCTCGTTGACTCTGCACCCCGACAGTGGAAACCACGGCTTCCTGTGTAGTTGAACACAGTCATTTTCAACCAATCAACAGGGCTTAAACCTGGTATGTCATTGAGCATTATTGATTTCTTGAGGCGCTAATACTTAAGTCTGTGACTGCATGAACAGAAGTGACTCTTAAAAACCCTCTGGCTTATTTTGTTTTATTTATTTTATTTTATGCTGAGAAAAAAGAATATATTAAAATATACTATGTTTTTGAGAATGTACCATGTTATACTGTGATTTAACTGAGATATTTTATTGTATTCAATTTTCATTTGAATTCTATCATTTATCTATAAAGAAATATATATGTACAAATAAATATATACATATATATACATACAGGTATATATATATATTAGTTAAGTTTGGTATATTTGGAGGAAGTGTTAGATGAAATAGTTTTAAATGTTTTAGCTTTGTAGCGATTCTAGACACTGAAATCATTTTTGAATTTCGATTCCTCCTATATGACTGTGAAGACATTAGTGCCTGTGACAAAAAAGACAAGTAAAAGTCTAAACTCTCTATTCATCTGTATCTACAATAGCTATCAGTCTGTTAATCCTCTCGTACTACCTAACATTACTTTTTGAAACTCGCTGCTTTCACACATTAGTATGTTTCTCTCACACAGTCTGCTGTCTCTTTTGCTTTCTCCTGCTCAGCTCTGCAGTTCCTTCTCCTGGTTTTCATTAACGAGCTACAAACATTCTCCGCCTCTCCTCTTTTTAAAATTTGATCATATGGTGATCACATCCCTTTGTTAATTAACCCATCCATTGACCTTTGCTTTGTTCCTTTGATCACCTCTTTAAATCAGCTCATTCCTCTGTCTGTCTCTCACTTAGCAAAAAACAGAGACCAGTAGATACTGTGTTCTTGCTCCTTTTGACTGATTGTTGATGATGATGATCAATTAATTGATTGATGAAATAATTAATGAACAATGTTACTATTACTGATGTGACTGAAGTGTGTATCTGACGACCATGCCACTGTAGCAAGTCTGGGCTGTACCACACCACCAGCGAGCAAATGAGGCCACAGTTGCTATGGTGTTGCCATGGCATTTTCATGGCGTTGCCATGGTGTCCTCTGCACCGCCACCACCTGGTGCCTGCTGGGTAATGTAGTTTAATGTCCTTCACTTTCCCCCCTAAAAATGGTCTAAGATCTGCTGTGCTCCCCTCTGCTTGGCCCTGAACTTGATCAGTGGGAGGTGAAATATTTAAAGCAACATTAAGTAAGACTTTGATTTGGCACCCTGACAGTTTCAGTTTCTGATCACTTATACATCACTGTTCTAAATATGCAACATTTTATGATTGCATATTATGAGAGCTTTGTTAACAAAGCCAAACGTCAAACAAATGTACCAACACATGACAGAGTCATCCAGCTAATATCACTCACTTATCTCAGTAAGAAGGCCATCTTGGCGTCTGTCTGTGCAGCCTTTTATTTCGTGAAGCTCTTGCCAACGACTAAAAGCTAGTTTGAGATTTTCTCTTCTGTGGCCTCTTGCTTGGTCACTCTTTTCTAAGCTTCGTCTGTTGATGTCTTTTTTGGTTTTGATGTCCATAGAGCCAGTGGAGCCTGTTTCTATCACCTGCTTGCCTGGCTCCACTTCTGTCGCCCATTCTGGTGCTGCTTCTAGCATTCCCTGCTCTGGGCCTGAGACGTCCTCCTCCCAGCAGTCCAAAGCTCACGTGCTAGTGGTGTAAACACCAGCACTTGCCAGGAGGTGCTCCCAACTCCCAGTCTGGTCGGAGAACAGTCAGTCAGCTGCAAAGCTAATTGACCTAACTAGCTAACAGCAGCCACAGCTAGCAACAGTTAGCAGCTAGGTAAAGTTTTTTGTCCATCATGAATCTTTGTGAATCAGAGTTGGAGCAGAGTAGCTGAAGTACATCAGAGGGAAACCAAAAAAACATTTTTAGCAATTCCAGTTACACAGACGTTGTTGGTGGTGTGTGAAGTAGCTGTAAAGCGTTACACACTTCTCATGGGATATCATAGCCGCTCGCCCAGAACAAGCGTTTAGGGCGCAAAATGGGAACGAGCGAGGCCCCATTCTGCTTCTCACAAGTTAGTATATGAACAAAAAGATTTTGAAGGTTTTAAAGCTAAAATATTAACATAATGTTGCTTTAAAATCTCACTTTGGGAGAGTGCTGAGGGGGAACATGGTGGTGACACGTCCGCTGTCTATGCTGATCTAGACTGGACTGGTTTGGCTTGAAGTGGCTATGGTAATGTGTTGATATCCGGTCGATCACCTAATCTTCAAATCATTGTTTTTTGCTGCATGTTTTCCCAAAAGCTTCATATCACAGATAGCCTCAAACCAGTCAGGAGATAAGTGTATTTCTGTGTCTCTGCTCGTGTATTTCTTGTATCGAATGTGTATGTTTTATGCTGAAAGGGTACATGCCTGAGTGTTGCATGTTCACTAATCATATGTAAAGGCCCACTGCAGCATGACTCTGTGGTGGTCACCTTTGCTCTCCCTCTGTTTTAACTCTCGCTATTTCTTAAAAAACACACACACACACACACACTTTGCTGTGCATGCATATTTAACATACAATGCGTACATCACTCAGCCAATGATCCTCATCTTCCTCTAGCCCTCACTAAGCTGCAATCTTAAGCATCGCCTCAAGTACTCTTATCATCCCACACAGGCACATGCTTGGCCTCACAAACACTCACACAGTGCACGCCAAACACACACTCCGACTACTCTAATTTCTGGGAAATGCAATCTTTTGTGTAAAATTTTGTTTAGCAGAGGAAGTTAAGTACGTTCATAATGACGGCTCTGATTGTTTTGAGCTATCTGTCCCTTGAGTTTGCTGTATAGTCCTGCACTCCGCCTCACATTGCCCTGCCTGTTCTGATCCATCAATTCTTGTTCAGAGTCGTCGGGTTCAATTTGTTTTACTTTGCTGACTTGCTCCTCTCTTGATTTACCTTGTTGTTCTAATCCACTATGATTTATCCGTTTTACTGTCTGGTCAAATTGTATGCATTGAACGCTCCAGTCCAGCCTAGTGCAGCGTGTTCCAGGCTAGTCTAGTGCCTGAGTTTTGTAAGAGATCCTGGCGCACCATCTCCTCTCTCTACCGGCCCGTTACCTGGGAAGCAATACGTGTGGTGCTCCAGAATACAAACAGGGTCTTCATTGGCTGAATCGGCCGTGAATTATATCAAGGAAAAACAGGAGTACCACACGTTGTACTAACCAGGTCTCAGGTCTGCATGTTGCACCACGAAAAAGCTTATCCAACCACAGTGACAGGGCGCATATACCCACAGAAACCAGTGTGTGTGTGTGCGTGTGTGTGTGTGTGTGTGTGTGTGTTTTCAACATTGTACAAGGCCCAGCTCTGCTCTAGTAACCTCGCCAAAACTATAGGCCTACTTACGGGTTGCTAAAGCGGGTTGCTAGTAGGGTGATGTTGCTCCTAGCCCAGACTGGTCTGGTCTATGCCCTAATTTAAATGTGTTAGTTTATTTGACATTGTCTGTCTGGGGTGGGGCTGGAGGGTCAGTGCTGCACTTACTTCCTGAGAATTGCTTCATAAAATATGATTCTCTTTAATTAACGCCAGTGTTGCTGTGTTTCCTTCCAATTCTTTTGTCACGAATGCCACTATAAATAAGGGGCTTTGAGATTGTGTGTGTGTGTGTGCGTGTGTGTGTGTGTGTGTGTGTGTGTGTGTTTGTTTGTATATCTTATCTTGTGACAGTGTTTTTCATACAAGCCATTACCCAGTCAGAACTCCTTCAAAGTAAATTTATGGAGAGCTCAAAGAGTAGTTTCTTTGGCATTCTGACAGGCAGTCCTCTGCCAAAGTGTGTGTGTGTGCTTATTTTTTTGTGTGTTTTCCTGTGTGTGTGTGTGTGTGTGTGTGTGTGTGTGTGTGTGTGTGTGCACGCGCATACTTGCTTGCATACATTTCTCAGAGGTTTCTCGGTTCTTGTCAGACTTTTTGCTTTGATCTGGCCAGAGCTGACCTAACATAATCCACTTCTTTCGCCCTCAAAGAGAGAAACACACCTAACACTCCGCCTCAACTCTCAACCTCGGCCAACGGCAGCCAAGTCTGAGCCAACTGACCGGCTCCGCTTCCACTACAACAAACAGATCTGTTCTGCTGATCAGATCAGAATTTTAAACAGACCTGACCCTCATGCAGCTCTCTGGGAAGTCATCCGTGAACTGATATTTGCACTGATAGCCTTAGTTTTTTTTGTTTTGTTGTGCTTGGTTTGTGTTTCCTCCCCCCCAACCTCCTTGAACAGAATTCATTATATCAGGAATACGTAATAGGCAAACACAGAGAGGTGTATAAAAAGTGAGTTTGAGATACTTTTATCTTTCATCCTCCTTTGTGGAATCTCTCTTATCTGGTCCTCGAGGTGAGATTTATTCCCAAACTTGTTTCTTTCAAACGCTGCTCAACCAGGCATGACAAAACATCTAAACAGTACCTGACACATGATATTCTGCAGTGTTGATGGGGATATTAAATATGTTTTGTTCTGCTCCCCGTGCGCCTGCGATCTACTAATTAGCCATGCTTTGTCAGTGTGATGGGCTAATGGCTAATTGCATTGTGAGGCCTCTGTGTGTACATGTGGTAATGACTTAACGCTCTAATAAGATTGAGTTACAGGCAGTTGGATCATGGTGTCCCCAAACACTGATCTGAGGTCAGTGTTATTCTTTTCTCTCTAATGGCTATGATGGGAGAGTGGAGGCTATAAACCGATCCTTGATCTCCCACATGGGATTTTGATCACTCACTTTGTGTTCGGTCATTTATCTCAGAGCCGATGCCAGCAGTGATGTAGTTCATCTTTACGGATGGCATATACAGGAATACAGTTTTTATTTGATTAACAATACATTATATTGAATGAATGCTGATCAACGATGCTTTTATCCTGAAGTTGTAAAATATGCATGGCCCAGATCGGTCACTTGATGAATGTCTGCCCTCAACACAGCCATTTATCTCTGTGTAACTCGTGTCCCACCTGCTTCAGTCTTTCCCCCTCCGTCTCCCCTCTCCTCCCCTGCTGCAGCACCTCCCAGTCCTCACTCACTTCTCTTCCAACTCCATGGTCACACACATACACACACACACACACACACATACAGTACAGTGACATACGCACGCACTCATGAGCGGTGTGAGGGAATGGAAGGAGTGTGCTGCGTCCCTGCTGAGGTGCAGCAGATTGATCCTGTACTGATCTGCCACTGGGTCCCTGGGGATTTGTAACGCATGTCTGCGGTGCAGGGCTTAACACTTTCTCTCTCTCGCTCTCTCCCTCTGTCTTTGTCTCTCTCTCTCTCTCTCGTTCTGTCTCTGTCGGGCGACACGAGCGTCGTCTCTTGCTATGCAGTGCAGTGGCCCTCACGCTCTCGCACCGCTCGCCCTCCATCTCTCTCAGTGTTCTGCCAATAACAGGTTCCCTTTCGTCTTTTCTGTTTGGATTTTCTTTCAATTCTGTTTCCTCTGACTGATTCTGTCATTTCATTTGCTCGGCTCTGCTCTGTCTCTGGTTATTCCGTCCTTAAAATCACTCAGCTCTCCCTGTGGATGTCCCTTTCTGCTGCATTTTTATTGATAATTTCTCTATTGTTTCTGTCACTACTCTTTTGCAGATGCTGTTGTCTTTCCAACATGTTCATAGAAATATATCTATACATCGATATGTACTGAGCAGCTAATTTTTTTTTTTTATTCATGTGCATCTACACACACTGTTCTCACACGCACAGTACATGTGGAAGGAGAGCGCTGTTTCTCTTTCATCATGTGTGCAGCGCCGCAGGGTTCTACAACTCATCGGCTTGATCTCTGAAGTTGAAAAAAAACAGCCAAGTACCCTTTCATCTCCTGCTCTTTTTTTCCCAGATACACAGCCAATCTCTCGCATCCTCCATTTTTCACATGAGCATCAATGGGCCACGGCCAGGGACAAATGAGCTAACTGACCCACAGTTTATCCCCCACTGCCGGTTTGTGTGTGTACAGAATGTGTGTGAGCAACAAATGTGTGTCTTTTCTCCCTGTATGAGCACGATTGCATGTTTTTTAAAATTTTTTAAATCATTCCAAGCAGCACCAGAGTTTATCTATGGCTGTTTGATTAATTGTAATGGTAACGAGCATCGAGTATATTTACACATTAATGCAGATACCATTTTTAATGCAGATTTCTTCCCTTGATTTAGTTCACCAGGATCTATGTGGATGTTAAACACACTGTAGCAGCAGCTTGTAACTTCTGTAAACTGGTCCATTACACATCAGCCAGCAAGGATTATATGTCATCTGATACTTTGTAGTTTATCTTAAAAAATATGTTGAGATACAATTATTGACATTATCAATTGATTTCATTCACTTCTTTCATGTACACTGTAAAAACAAATGTAATTTTATGATTTTTTTCCCTGTTTATTTTTACAGATTTTCCCCTGTATTTTTGAGATACACAAAATATTCCTAAAATTAAAAATATAAACTGTAAATGTACATGTTCAATGTAAAATAGCATAAAAGATCTATAACTGTGAAGAACCATAGAATTTCCATTTTCTCACAGAAAATGTATTTTTTTCCATAAAAATAGTTTTGCAAAGATTTTTTTAATTGAATATGTTATGTTCAAGGTTATTACTGGAATTACATTTATAAAATTAGATTTAATTAATGACAATTATCGGCAAAAGGAGTATTGGTTCTGTACATGTACATTTATTTAGTTACGTTGATTTGTTTATTAATTGACAGATATCTTGTATGATTGTGGAAGTTTTCACAACGAAACTTTTAAATAAATGTGTTTTTAACAACTTTCTTGTGATGTTTTTCACAAACTAGTTCACCCACTTTCCCCATCATGCACTGTGCTGAACAGTTTGTTAAGTTTGCTGTTTTGTGTTCCAAAATGCACACACTTTTTTTGTTAGTGTTTGTGCTTTGTGTGGTCAGGCCATCGTGGCTTTAGTTTCTACTGTCGGTAGAGTTGGTGTCACGTTTCTTTACTCCAGCTGTAAATCTGATTTTTGGTGACAACAGTATATACTCTAGATGCAATTGACGCTACATACGACAGTTGTGTGTTCTGGCGGGTTACACAGATGAAGATAATGACATATTGATGGTAAGATGATAGAAGTTGAGTGGGTTAAAATGACCAGATTATGACATGCTAATTGGCTTTTTCACATGAAATTTTATGATAAAATCTATCCATGCAGCACTTTTCTGCAATTCTAAGCCTGAAAATTTGTATGATGACAGTGTTCGACCACATTTAAAGGTAATTTTGTTGTTTTTGTATGTGTAAATATCCTTGAAACTTTAAAAGGCCAAAAGAATAAACAAGATCCCATTTAAAATCAAAGCTGCAGATCTGTCATCATGACAGAAAATGTTTATACAGCATGGTTATTTTGCTATTTTACAGTGTTTTTGGCACCCTGTGATTATGATTTTGTTTTTTACAGTGTATAAATAGAAAATGGTGAAAAAAGAAAAAGAAGCTGCCTCAGGTTACGTCTTAAAAAGTGCTTTGATAGTCCGACTGGCGGTCCAAATCTCTCAGATAGAAAACAGAGGAGAGCAGCAAACACATTTAAGTAGCTGGAGCCAAAAAATAACTCTTGTTTCGCTTGAAAAAATGATTAAATGATCTTTTATCACAAGTTGCTGATTATTTTTTAACTAATGGGCTAATCAGCTCTTGTGTTGGTATCTGGTGTGTTCGTTATTTGTTTGTAGTTGCGATTCTTAAGGATTTGTTTGTCTCTATTGTCCTATTGTCCTGATTGAAAGTGAGAATAGCGAGAAGCTTTGTGTGCAAACAGTCCTGGAGACAGAGCGTTAACATCAGCAGGAACGGGGGCTTGTTGTGTGCTGTGGCCAATTTGTCTGAAGCAACATTAGCACCACAACTAGGACACAATAATTATTCATAATGCTTCCTTGTTTGCCTGTGTGTGTGTGTGTGTGCATGTGTGTGTGTCTAATGCCACCTGCCCAAAGGGAATTCATCCTAGAAAACTGGGATGAGATTAAGATATCCTCAGACTTTACCTTGCTCTCCCCTCACCTCATTATCCAATAGCCCCTCTTACCCTGAATCCCCTGCCCTCCTGCTTTCATCCTTCCCCTTGAGCACATTTTGTTCACAACCGTCTTCTCCCTCCCTGCAGCAGTGAGAAAGCTTTTTGCAGCCTACAGTTGAGGTTTAGCGTTCTTGTTAGTTTTACTGCACATACTGTGAATAGTAACATGTTTCAGCGGAAATACCTGTTATCCTCCATGTTGGTATATGATCTATCGGCTCGGTCTCAAACTCATTATACTCCTCCGTAAGACTCAACCACAGTGGAAAATAGAAACACTATTTAAACGATAAATGAATAAATGGACAGACACCAAATGCTGCTCTAATTTGAATAGATTGTAAGATATACTAAAAAGTACTTGTGTTGCTTATAGCAGCAACAATCAATATTTTAATATGACTAATGGATCACATGGCTGCTTGGATGTGAACAGGTCACTTGTAGAGATGACCCACACAGAATGATTGATTCTGCAGGTTCCCTTCAGCTCAATGGAGCATTTTCTTTTAGGTTATTTTTGGGTTGTTTTTTTACGAGCCAGCGCTCTAAAGTCTAGTTTTTGTTTCAGTTCAAAAGAGTCTAACCTACACCCTGTAGGTTAACTGCTCAGGTGGATACAGTTAGCAACTAGCTGGTGAACACTGTCGAGAGTTTGGCGGCTAGAGAATCAAATTTTCCGCCAGAGGTTAGTGGGAGCGAAGTGAATATCACACTAACAATTATCAGAGGGACAGGAATACGACTCTATGTAAAGATAAGAAATTTACATTATTTACAGCAGCAAATGGGATAGCAAACATGGAGATCATCATCAATTAAAACGGTAATAATAAGTTAAAAAGCCGTAAGAACAATATAAATAAGAAACAACATGACTGACATGATAATACTGTATGTCAGGGATGTGAATGCTCATTTTCCGATGCATGAAAACTGCTGAAAAGTTTAGAATTTCCCCTTGAAGCTGACCAAAAACATTTAAAAACTATAGTGAGGGGCAGGCAGTTTGCCAGAGCAACAGAGCAGAAGATGATAATTTTATTCATACCGTTGCCATTTTCGATTCTGCTCATCAGTCTGATTCTTCCCGATCAATTTTCTGTATACATAGAAGTAGGTCTGCGCAGGTTTTATTATCTCCAACCATGAACACAGTGTAGAAACAGAGTGGACTAGAATGGCACTCAGTAGATTGCATACCCCCACATTCACCCTTAATTCAATCAAGCCTAATCCAATATCATATAAGACATATTGAAATCGTCTAGATCCAGACTTTTATTTGGCTCTGCATCAAATGATACTAACTCATTGATACCAGCCACCTAAGTACAACAGCTCTTCCTCGCCATGCATTATTCCCTGAAAGATCTGGTCCTTCCCCTTTATCAGGATCTGCACCAAAAGTTAATGGGGTCTGTTCTGAGCTGAGACCTCCATCCAAGTTTAATGGAAATCCATTTAGCAGTTTTTCTTTGTAATCCTGCTGACAAAGCAACCGATCCACGAACAAAGGTGAGGAGGTGTCTAAAAGGCATGCATGTGACTCAGGTGTGCAAAAGGTGGACTGTTGAACTGCTGTTTAAAGCGAAACCCAAAATGCAACCTAGGCTTTTTTTTTTGAATGTTTATGAGTCAAACCTTTGTGTAAAAGCATAATTACGACGAAAGAGTCACTTTTAAGATTTACCATAGTTTCGTTTTCGGGCAAGCTAATTTTCAATGGAGTGCAGGGACACTTTTACGCTAGCATGTAATATTTTTAAAACACTAAGAAGGCTCGACACAACATGAAACTCTGCTCGTAGTATCACCAGAGTCTCTACACATGAACACGAGCATTGAGAACATTGTTTGTGTACATCTGCTAACGTGAGTTGTCCAAAAACTCTCTTTTTAGCAAACTCTGTATACACAAACAATGTTCTCAATTCGCTTTAACTTGGAACTTGTTATCTTTTCCCCTGCCTGCTCACAACATAGGATATTTACTCTTGGTAATTGTTGTCTTGCTTGGTTGGGAAGCGGTAGCAGTCAGACACATCACATTTCCTGAATTGAAGCCCATGATTATAAATTCACATTGTCATCTTATGAAATTAAGCTTTAGACCATGTTCTTCCTCTCAGCCATGACTCCTTCTTGTTGCCAGATTCAAGTAGCACGAGTTTGACATCATTGTTTTGCAATGCACAACATGCCGACAGTAAACGGAATTGGTAAGATCAATTAGATCTCAATCTCAACTAGAACCAGTTCTAAATTCCCATAACTAGTACAAAAGAAGGATTAGATTAATATCTGACACATCTTTCTCAGATCACTCCCTTAGATGTTTTGTTGTCCCCCCAGAGCAATCCACAAATCAACATCCATCGTCATGATAGATAAGATTTGAGAGACAGTGTCTCATTTGTCCGTATGCTTTTTCAGTTTCGCAGTATTTGTTGTTGCAGTGAGAAGGCAGGTCAGCAGTAAAATAAATATGGAGAGCAGGCTTATTTGCTCCAGCACTGAGAGTTTGTAGGCCATGTTGATGAGCCCTAGTCGCCTGCCAAATGTCTCATCTGACTGGCGTGGAGGTTTGCTGCTCTCTTCCAAAAACACAGTGGACCACTCTTCATTAAAAAAAAAGCAAATAGAAGCACACCCCAACAGAAAACCAATACGAGCAAACAGAGCCAATTGGTTCTGAAGAGACAGATTTAACAGGCAGATATGATTACCTCCGACACCACTTCTCCCCCGATTCCACAAACAACAGTTAGGCAAGTCAATTTACCTTAATTTCATTGGAGGAGAAAGCCAGCCAGCCAGCCAGCCAGGTTGAAGCCGGTGCTTGATGCGAGTGAGCGCTCGTTAGATGATAATGGATGCGTGTAATTGGTGAAGTGCTGATTGCTCCCCCCAAAAAAAGATTCCATCGGAGGAGAATTTTCTGTTTCATTAAGCCATGGTCAGAAATAATAAGATAGCCATCTGTAGACTGAGGGAGGAGAAGGTGGGGGCTGGGGTATGGAAAGTGCTCATGATCAGAAATGGTAGCAGTGACTTCCAGTACTGTCGCATAATAGTGATTATTGCAATTATGGTAATAACTAAGAGGCAAATTGTGGTTTCTGAGGGTTGTCTTCTTCAGTATTCATCCATCCTCGTTTTTCTTTCCTTTTTTTAATCAAATGTCATCCATATATTTCCTTTCACCCTCACTTTCAGCTGTGTTCATATCATTTTCCCTCTCCTCTTAATCACGCGAGCTGAATCTATGTGTTTTCCATCCTGCCGCGTGTGTGTACGTCTTCTTGGTTTACAGCCTTAATGTATCACTGGCCGCACACCAACTGGCTTTTATGGCCCGGGATCAAACGCTGTAAAGCATGCTCAGATAAGCATGCAAACGCACACTGATACAGACACTTTAGAGCCACAAGTGCTTACTCATCACGCCGCATGGAGGGCAGGCATTGTGAGACGTTTATGTGCTTTGTTTTTCAATGTCCCGATTACCGAGAAGCGCATGGTCCACAGCTCATATTTTTGTGGACATCTCCCTCATTTATTTGTGACAATAGGACAAGAACATGACTCATCCGAGATAAGACTGATGAAGAGCGTGCGTCTTATGGGCCAGAAAATGAAGACAGTAATGGCAGTTCTATAGAGAGAGGTCTGGTGGCGGTCTGCGTGAAGGAGAGGCCCGCTATCATTTCCAATCAGCTGCTGGTTCTGCATGACTAATGCTGAAACGACATATATCATTGTCAGATAGGGCATGTTCGCACAGATGTTTTTTTTTTAAAGCACACCCGCATAATCATGACAGCCGCCAACACACACACACACAATTGTGCACGCTAGCTCACTCTTATCTTGCCGGCTGACACCATTTTGCTCTCTAACAATCTTGCTAATTATAATTGTTAATTAATTCTCTGCCAGTGTCCTCATCAGGAGACTAATAACCTACATTTCCATTAATTAGACCTTCAACCCTTCGCTCCCTCTCTCAGGCTCTCCGTCCCACTCCAATCCACCCCTTCGTCCCCTGCCTGCCTGCCTGCCTGCATCCTTGCTCCCGCCTGCTGCTCTGCTCTCCCATGATTGTCCACAGACCATGTGCACACATGGAGTGTGATTAATTGTGTGTGTGTGTGTGTGTGTGTGTCCTTGTATTACACACCTTGCGGGGACTGCATTTGTTCACACTGTCACTTTATGCCAACTCAACTCCCATTCGGGGACAAAAAACTGGTTCACCCATGGGACACTAGTGAGTTTTGGGTTAAAAGGATGGTTTGACATTTTGTGAAATATGCTTACTTGCTTTTGCAGAGATACATTGGAGGACTGATTCATCCTCTGATCTCTACAGTAAATGTGAAGCTGAAGCTGCAGGTTAGCTTAGCGTAGCATAAAGACTGCTGCTGTTTTTGACTTGTTTGTCTCCTTCTTTCTGCATGTAAAGTAAGAAGTTCTGCCTACTGGCAGCCCCAAAAGTCCACTAATTAACACTTTATAAAAGCCCACATTTTTGGTGGTTGCCTGGCAACTGGTCCTGTGGTTTTTACACTTAGTTTTTTGTAATGACTAAACAAATAAAGAGGTGGTGATAGGCATTTTTTGTCATCTTTGAAAAGAGCCAGATTAGCTGTTTCCATCTGTTTCCAGCGTTTATGCTAAGCTAACCAGTTCCTGCTATGTTATATTATGGATCCTTCTGCTTTTCTGCTAAGACCCACACTTCAGCTAGTCTGCCTCTGATTGGCTTACTATGAAATTATTGTGCTAAATCAAGTTTGGATGAAACTCCAATTAAATTATCGACACAGTTAAATGTTAATTCTGGAGGACTGTGAGTATACACTTTGAGCCAAGTATAGAGGCTGTTTTCTCTGGTTGTGGCTTTACTTTTCTTCCAGTTTGTTTGTATCAGAAACAGCTGCTGACCCAGAACATGAGCTGTAGTTTCCCGGGTAAAAAGACCGACCTCTTCAGCTGTTGCAGCTGTTTCTTTGGGCTAGAAATGGCATACAGGTTGGCTGCCCTAACACACTCCGAGCTTGGAAAAACAATAGATGCAACCAGAACTAACGTTACAGGGGTGCCAACATCCAGCCTGTCCGCTCTCCTGGCCCAGAGACACTCTGGCAGTGAAGAGAGGAGGAGTGACCCTAAGAGGAGCAGCAGCAGGCCTGCAGGACAGACGTGACTGCTGAAGATTTTAGTGTGTTTACCAGAGCCTCTACGCTTGACTCAAAAATGTATGACATGCTCAACCAACGAATGCAACCAATCAGAGGCAGGTCTTCCAAGCAGTGGAATCCATGATAGTGCTGCAGCCCCATATACCACCTACAGACATGAGGGTACCAATTTCCTCATCCGACTCTCTGCAAAGGCAAGGAAAATAAGTGTAATACATGTTGAACTATTCCTTTAAGACTTGGTTTGTGTCTCCTGACTGCATGTAAGTCAATACATTGTCCTCCTGAGAAAACAAGTTTGTGTGCGCGCGTGTGTGTGTGCGTGTGCCCTTGAAGCTATGCAGGCAATCGATGGACAAACAGCCCCTCTCGCTCTTTAAAACTACTCTTCCCATCAGGCTCAGCTGACCTGGTTTCCGTGCACAGCGGAGCAGCGTTATCATGCCACCACTTGCTCTGATCTCGGAAAACAAACTGCAAATGAAGTGAACACACTGTTAACCGCGCTGTTGCAGAAAAGATTAACACTGTTGTTTATTTCACAGGCCTGTTGATCCTTCAGTCATCTGGATCTGCTGCAAGACCTTCCAACGGTTTATTCCCAGTTTGAGCTCAGTTTAACTAGCCTTTTGTCTGAAGCTCTCTGCTCTTTTCTTCCAGACTGGATACTCTCCCTCTCACTCTCTCCTCTCCCTTTTCCTCCTCTCCATCTGGCACGAGAGGAAGTGAGGGACAGTTGGTGTTTGCATGTCCATACTATGCTGGTGGTGGCAAAATGGCAGCTTCTGTCTCATCCGTCCTCCTTCCTCTACCTCCCTCACCCTCTCCTGAGAGAAGTAACCCAGATTTTGAAATGAATCTTTCTCTCTCCTCTCTCTCTCTCTCTCTCTCTCTCTCTCTCTCTCTCTCTCTCTCTCTCTCTCTTCTCTCTCTCT
>OMLP01036336.1:0-16451 GCA_900302685.1 Spondyliosoma cantharus | reverse complement strand
TTAACCGTAAGCTGTTTAACGGCAATATGGAGGCCTTCATTCAGGTATTGGCCCATCTGTGCTCTTTGTCTCTCCATGAGCTCAGCTGTCTCACTAGCAGTCCTTGGGGGTTCTCTTGCCTTTTGCCCACTTCTTTTTTACCCAAACGTTGGCTCACTCATGCACTGACTTTCCCTCTTGCTCATTGCCTTGTCTTCACAGTCTTGCCATTCAGGAAAGACAGGGTGAGGGTGAAAAAAAGCAATCAAACATGTTCTGGAGGTGGTTTGATTTCATAAGCTCCACGCTGGTGCAGGGTGTTCTTTTTAACGTTTCTTTCTTCTGCGAGCCCCCCCAGCCCTCAGGCGCTGAATTAATTTGGCTTTGTGAATGTCAGTTGGCCGCGAACCAGCCATGTTCGACTATGCAAATAAACACATGGTCACATCCTCCACTCTAATGCTCAATCAAACAGGGACAAGCAGACAGAATGTGCAATCTAAAGCAGTGGAGATGAACATCAGGATTGAGTAGAGCTAACTATGACTTCTTCCAGTCATAGTTGACTGGAAGAAGAACTTTGAGAGGCGCTTAGTCGTTTAAGTGATTTTCATCCAAAAAAAATTCAAATAGTCTCTTCCTGCAGATTCAGAACAAGTAATTCAATGACACCTTAATCTTTAGGAAACCATGACGGCCATTTTTCTCTAAATCCTGACATTTAAAAACAAATGATTCAATCAGTCAATCCAGGGCAGATCAATGGATAGTGAAAAAGTTAGTCGCAGCCCTACAATTCAGCTTTTTAATTTTTCCATCAAATTGTCCTCTCTGGCTGATAAAATGCTTTATTGTTTGTAGCCTCCGTCCCCCTCCCATCCTCTCGGGGTAGCACCCTCCCTCCTCCTACACCCTCCCTCCTCCTACACACTCCATCCACCGAGCCATGTCCTCATGTCTCACACCCCAACAAGGCACTGATGCTTTGGCTCCTCTCTCAGGCCAGACCTCCTCTTTTTTTTCTCTCTCTGTACAATCTGCCTCTCCCTCTCACTAACCTGTTGTGGTTGTTGTTGTTGCCTCTCTTCCTCTTGTCTACGTGCCTTACTGCTCTCTGCCCAGGGGAAGACGGAATGTCCGTGCCAGGAGTCAGGTACTCTGTCTTATAGCCGGGCGGGGGTCATCACACTGTGTTCAGTATGCTAACCAACATGTCTGTGCCTCCTGTCCTGTTGGCAACATGATTTTTGTTCTGCCAGTTTTTGTCTACAAACTTTGAATATAAAGTTGTTTAAAAATTCATTCAACGATTTGCAATGGTCTTTCAACTGTGTGAAGTTAATTCATTTGCCTCTGTAAGCTTCTGATGATAACACCCCTTCTGGCATGACTACTCATTTTCCATTACCTGTTGCTTATGCTTCCAATAATGATCGTTTAAATCTGTCTGGTAGGACTCGGGGCAGCCTATACCAGTGGTGGTTGAGAGCTGCGTTCGATACATCAATCTGTACGGTAGGTTCCTGCTGTGTTCATATGTTGTCTTTACACAAAATTACGCACTAAAAAACCTGTTCTTTCTCATGCTCCGTTCCTCCCTATTTTATTATTATTTACCTATATACCTGACAGTTTGTTTTCAGGTATTTTAAGGAATATTTCCAGTTTACAAAGTCTTAACAGTGAAAATCCATTAAAAAAAAAATCCATTTTCACACGGGAAGCAAATTCTGGTCCACACAAAAGTCATGTGCATGAACCTTTCATGCATCCACATCCACAACTTGCCTTTAAAAGCAGTAGTTGCATGTTTACAACATATCATCTAAAGGCCCACCTTTCCATAAAACGTCTCATTAAAACCACCCAAACGGTCTTGTAAGGCAGATGATCACTATCCATGCACATAGATGCGAGGTCAAATACACAATTTCTAAACAAACCTGGACTCAGAGGTCTGGATGAGATGGACACAGAGAAAATCACAGAGCTGGCTGAAGCATGAACTGCCACGTCCTACAAAACCACGGCCATCAGGGCTAAGTTTTGAGTTAGAATCCATACTGGTACAGGCGTTATCAGATATTTGCCATTGTGAAAGTTTTGATTTTTTTAGCGGAATATAATGCAGAACAAGATGCTTGGGGTCGCAGTGAAGGCCATTTTTGCAGCACTGATGTTATTTTAGACAATACATTTTATTATTTAACTGTACATATCCTAGATATAGAGAAAGAATATGGACCAATATATCGATGTTGGAATTTTTCACTCCCTTATATGGATGGTAGCTGGGAAGTTGTTGTTGTTGAAATAGTCGGCCAATGATGGACTTATACCAGCAGGATTCCTCCTGTGAGTCAGACGAGTGAATTTGTAGATTTGTCTTTACAATTTGTAATAAACAGAGTTTATCTTAATTAGGAATGTCCCAAAAACATCTACAAATAGCTATTTTGTGCCACAAGAGCTGGATTTAACAGAGACTGCTGGGGATTGTAATTTCGAATTGCACAGATTTTGCAATTCTGCTTATAAGATTTTTGCAAAAACAAAACTTTAAGCCGCTACAAGTGTACAATGTCATTTACACAATAAGCAAGCACTGTAGCCTGTATAACTATTAGGACCTCAGACCGACACAATATAATGACCCTCTGCTCCGCTAACAATAGCTGATGTAGAAATATGTTGGTGAAGGTTCTCAGTCCTCCAGGTCATGGTAATTCTAAGTGCTGTATCGTAGGGAACCGACCAGTTTGCCTACGATGCAGCACCTAGAACTAATGTAGAAATGGACCACTAACATAATCAAACGACTGGCTTCCAGCACAACTCAGACGTTCAGCACTGAGCCCCTTTAATATTTCAAAAGCCGCCCTAATTTTTTAGTTCCTGTGGCTCAGTGGTTCCTGGAAGTATTTGATCGAAAAGAGCTTAAAAGCATTGTTTTAAACAGTTTTTAAATTTGCTGACAAAATCTGATACATATCTCATATAATCAAGTTCTTATTAGTGACAGGAACATTTTTTGCAAAGATTACAGCTAAAACAATTGTACTGTATGTAATTATCATTTAATCCAGTAAGGACTAAAACCAAATACTTAATTACCTGAACAAGCAACTAATTGACTAGAAATGTCAGCCAAGACCCTGATGACCAATTAGCCGTGAAAATCTTTGGGCAGACTGCAGCTTTGATCTTGTAACACATTCTTTCATCTATCGCTTTCTGTTGCAGACTGCTCTAGGCTGTCATGTCTGCACTCACACACTTTTTTTTGGTACGTGCAGTACCAACATTTTTCTTTAAACTTTGCTTGAACTTTCCGGCTGTAAATGAATACATCACAACGTGTACTGTGAGGACCAGCTAAAGAAATTCAATGAAAGGACATCTGCTCTCATACCTGTTTTTTCCTATTTACCTTAACGTCCTCTGTCTATCTGTCGGCAGGTCTTCAGCAGCAAGGTATATTTCGAGTTCCAGGCTCCCAGGTCGAAGTCAACGATATTAAGAATGCATTTGAAAGAGGTTAGTCCCAGTGTGCTCGGCCATCTTCTCCTGATTGATTTTAAATTGCGTTTCGCCCACCTCAGAAGCCACAGTCTCCCCCACAGGCTTCGAAAGTGCAAAATAAAAGAGCTTGTTTGTCACATGTGACCCCTTTAATGGACATGTAAACTCTTTCAGATGCATAATGCATAAGATCCACATCTTGGGGTCATAATAAATGAGGGAAACATAACTCCACTCTCAATGTTTACATTAACATCACGACCTGAAATACACTTTAAAGATTGCATCAGTACCCTAAGACGGGAACGCTGATGTTGGAGAATGATTAATGAGTGGGTTAAATGTCTGCAGGAGAGGATCCACTGGTGGACGATCAGAGCGATCATGACATCAACTCTGTGGCGGGCGTTCTCAAGCTCTACTTCAGGGGGCTGGAAAACCCGCTGTTCCCCAAGGAGCGTTTCCTCGACCTCATATCCACGACCAGTGAGTCACATACCAGGAAACCATCAAAAGAAATGTAAGGTCTCTATTTAGTGTTGCTTTCTTTACATTTTTTGTTACTCTGTCTCTCTTTCTTTTTGTTTCAGAGCTTGACCCAGGAGCAGAAAGAGCTCATCACCTTCAGCAGATTATTGTGACCCTTCAGCGGCCTGTGATCATCGTCATGAGATACCTGTTTGCATTTCTGAATCAGTGAGTCCTGTCTCAACTAATTCCACTTTTTTGACTCTTTAGTAGCTCTGATTGCTTTTGTCTCTCCAGTCTTTCTCAGTACAGTGATGAGAACATGATGGACCCCTACAACCTGGCGATCTGCTTTGGCCCAACACTGATGCCAATACCAGATGACCAGGACCCCGTGTCTTGCCAGGCGCATGTTAACGAGGTCATTAAGACCATTATCATCCACCACGAGGCCATCTATCCGACCCAGCGTGAGTTGGATGGACCGGTGTATGAAAAGTGCATGGCCGGTGGGGAGGAATACTGGTAAGTGCAAGACGTCCACCATGTGTAAATGTGTAGTTTATGGAGAGGCTGTGGCTCATGAGGTGCAGCGAGAAGTCTGCTAATCAGAAGGCTGCTTGGTGTGAGCCTCAATTTGTGAAGCGTGTTGGATATAAACTATATATATGCAGCCATTGTCCACAAATTTGTCTTAGTTGTTGTTGGCACAAAAAACAAATATACATTTTACCGACAATATGCATAAATCTGTACATTTGCCAAAAGCCTCAATGCTGAAATATTTTATGGTTATGTAGAAAGAGCTGAAAGTAGAAAGTGGAGATCTGAGCTATAAAATAACCGATTACAGTCGTACACAGCCTTGGGTTGTTGTTTGATTTTTTTAAAGTTTAGATAATTAGTTGAGATTAAAGCAGTGTGCACATTTTTTGGTTGTCAACAAGCCATTTCTTGGCATTACACTATAGCGAATGATATGCTGGAGACTTATTGATTGTGGTTCTGAGTTCCACTGATTCCACTGAAATCTCACAGTATAAAAAATCAAAGAACTAATAGAGCAATCACCAGGTGCTACAGAAAAGAAAACACTATATTAGTAAGATAAAAAATGAAGTATAAGAGAATAATATAAAAGTTTTCTGTATCCGGAAGACTTATCTCTGATATAAATTAATTCACTGGAAACAATCTGCTCGATACTCATCAAAGTTGCTGGTTTTACACAAACAACCTGCAGTTATTGCATTCTCTATTTGGTTAACTGTACAGTTTATCAGTTGTTGTTACTGTTACTGTCATGTATTGAATGTATTGTAAAATATTCAACAAAACATGTTATATGTTCGATAAGTTCTTACAAAAGATGTTTTGAATTGTGGTTGAACACGATTCTTAGACTAACTGATACAACCTTGATATTCCAGGTATACGCAATAAAAAAACATGATTTATGAACACAAATATAAAGATATCTTGATTTTGATTGATATTGCCAGGACAGAACAAAAACAGATTTTGCAAAATTAACAACACATTTGATATCATTGATTATCTGGTTGCACGTCCACTTCTGAACTTAACATTACATTTGGCAGAAAATTGGCTGAAATCTCAAATAATTTGTCTAAAATCCTACTGAGTCAGAAATTGTATTTGTTTTATGGACTGAAGGACGGTCCATCTGTTCTTTTGTGTCTCTGACTGTTGGACTCTCCTCCTCTATGCAGTGAAAGCCCCCACAGTGAGCCAGGAGCTCTGGACGAGGTTGACAATGGTACTGGACCAAACACTAGCGATGAAGGTGAGTCACCAAACATAAACTGCAGCTGCACCTGTAAGAGCTAAAAAATCTCAAGGTCTCAAATTGGATTTTTATTCAAATCTTTGTATTCTTTGTGCTGCAGAATTGGAGCAGATCGAGGCCATCGCAAAGTTTGACTATGTGGGCCGAAGTCCTCGAGAGCTTTCTTTCAAGAAGGGAGCGTCTTTGTTACTCTACCTGCGAGCATCTGAGGACTGGTGGGAGGGCCGACACAACGGTGTGGATGGGCTGATTCCACATCAGTATATTGTGGTACAGGACATGTGAGTAAGACACATTTATGAAGCACACAAAAAGATAACCACAATACGATGTTTGGTTAATCGAAAAGACATTATTTTAGTACAAAACTGCACGAAAAAAATGATCCGGTTAAGGAGGTAGTACCTTAGTTCAGCTGCAGGACGATCTGCTTTGGGCTTGGTCATTATTTATGTTCCTCCATTTCCCCAAAATGCATGTTTCTATTCTTATCGCCCTCATGAGCTGCGTTGTGTTTTCAAAATGCTTGGCCTTATAAAACCTTAGTAAGGTTTTATTCGGTGTGAATAAAATGGTCCTGTTTTCCTGCCAGTTTTTGTAAAAATGGCTACGAACATTTTTTTGTCCCTGACACGCAGTCGGGTAGTGATTCAGCCTTTAATATCTGCCCCAGTCCGATAACCCCTTCTGCAGCACAGGGCAGGTATCAAAATTAACAGCAAATTAAAAAGAAGAATGATGTATGTACTACCAGAAGTGGCTTCCAGGGTCTTCTAAGTGATTAATTTTGTCTGGAAAAATAATGAGGCTCACTGTGCTGTTGACATTTTTGCGATTTTGAGATGAGTCTCTTCTGTCTGTCTCTGTCAGGGATGATGCATTCTCAGATAGCCTTCAGAGGAGCGACAGTGGAGCCAGCAGTGGACCACACCACGACGAAAGAGCCCCGTCCAGAAATGAACGTCAGTCTCCTTGTGAACACACCCCTGAGCACCGCTATGGAGCAGCATTGGGAAGGTGAGAGCACACACGATACATACAGTGTAGGACAGTACATGGTGTAGTCATGATGAATTGTGGCTTATGGACAAAATCTTGGGTTTCAAATTACAGTGCAACTGTTCAAGTCAGGACATTGAAGCTGATGAAGTGTCAAACTGTGATTTTTCTCAGGGTGAGAGTGCGATCAGATGGAGCCGCAGTTCCGCGCCACAGGAACGGCGCTGATAGTCACAGCCCCAGCAGACTTCCAGATCAGCCCCCGAGGGTGATGCCTCGGCCCTGCAGCCCACACAAAATAGCAGTTACCCGGGGCCCAGCAGACAGTCCAGAGAAACGGCGCCTCACTACTTTTGGCAGCGCCGGCTGCATCAACCACCCAGACAGAAAGGCCTTCATCGACAGCCACTCTCAACGGTCTTCACCCAGCACCACTCGGCACGCAAGTTTAGGAGATCACAAAACCCTCGAGGCTGAAGCACTCGCTGAGGTAAGAGTGACTGTAGGAACAGACTTTGAAATAAATATAGTGGAAGCTCTGTTGACTCAGACACTGCATGGTTATTGTAGTTAAAGGCGTAGGTTTGTTCAGAGGTCTGATATTCCTCACCAAATACAATGCCCATAAGTCTAAAAGTATATGGATGCTTTCCAATTTATAGTCTAAATTGATCGAAATTGTATGTAAACTTCTATATCATTAAAACACCAACCCTACTTAAAATTGATATGTTTTTGATGACAGACTTTTTACTTAGATCAATATTGTAAGTTCATCTGTACTATAGTTATCTAATATTTGAATTCTAGCATCTTTTAGGAGGGAAATTGTGTGTAAATACAAATAAAGATCAATTGATTTTCTTGCACAGTCTTCCATCATCCCCAGTGCCTTCCTCTCAGGTTACAGGTACAACTTCCATTAGCCTGTTAGAGAATCAATTTTTAACGTTCCTCCAGGACCGTCGTCGCTAATGCCAAAAGTCTGCATAAGGAGTGAGTCGTGGTGGTTGGATGGGTTAAGCACAGGACTTTCTCCCTCGAGTCTGGGGTTTGTGTCCCATGTGGAAGTTATTGTTATCCTGTTGATTCATTATAATTAAGCTTGGTTATTATTTTCATCATTTTTTAAGTTCTCTGTTGCAGTTTAGTCAGAATCAGGTAACAATACTACTTGATTATGTTTAGGAAATTATGGTTTGGGTTAAAATAGATGCTTTCACAAAGTTAATCATGTGTTTGAAAGGATAACGTCTTCCACGTGCATGTTCTTCTGGACTTTTTCCATCTATGACATTACAAAATCACGATTAGGCAGCTGCAAAAATGGTACTGGAGCAGCATTATTTATCATATGAACAACACCAACACAGTCAACATCCAGACAAAATCTTATATCTTATATATCTGAGAGGCAAAACCTGGAGGAAAGACAGTAGCTAAACACTCTCTTATTCACACAGTCACTCACACACATCTGGATTCTGAGGGCTGGACAGTAAGAATGGGCACTGTTTAATGAAATTTCAGTGAATATATACAATAAGAAATACCTTAAATTATCCCCATCAGAGAAATTCAGTTGACACAGCAGCAAAAGGGAACAGTGTGTAAACAATAACAAAAAGTAGCAGCACAAGGTAAGAGAAAATAAAAAAGTATGTTCAGATAAATAAGATCAAGTAAAATATAAATGCCACATACACAAGAGGGAGTATGTGTGCAGATAAATCAAACTGACATCACTTCCCTTCTGCTCATGTTTGTCAGGATATAGAGAAAACCATGAACACAGCTCTCCATGAGCTGCGCGAGCTGGAGCGACAGAATGTAGCCAAACATGCGCCCGATGTTGTTTTGGACACGCTGGAGCCCCTCAAACACACCGGTGGAGCCCAGGATCCGCCCGGCAGCCCTCTCCACACCATGGTGATCAGGGATCCAGATGCAGCCCAGCGACGTACCAGCAGTAGCTCCACCTCCGAGACCATGACCACTTTTAAACCCGCTCTGTCGACCCGCAGACCAAGTGCACCTCTAAGGCCGCCACCTGTCAGACCCGTCCGGCCTGCTCCAGTGATCGGACAGGGCCACGGACCACACCGCTCCAGCAGCTCTAGTTCCTCCGGTCTTGGCAGCCCAGGCATCACACCAACCGACAGGGTCTTTCCCAAACCTCCCTCTCCATCACCATCCACCTCCTCCTCATCCTCAGACAAACAAGGTAACATGTAGCTCCAGTCAGTCACAAGTCAAGCGGTTGAAGGACATTGTGGATACCGAGTGATTGTGATTACATCAGTCTATGATGAATATTTACCACTAATCATGTATAGTGTAGGACAGCTACTGCTGGTTTCTGACAACTGTGTGCCCACGTTGACTTGCTGGTGGACAGGTTAATGTACTGTATTACAATATTACACAGAAATAGGATTTAAATTTATGAGAATGATTTTATACCATGCTGAATAGCCATGCTGGATTTGAAAAGAAAAAAAAGGGATGCACTGGAAAATACTTCTGTTTACTGAAAACTCTGACAATGAAGCATTTCATTTTATTAGGTTAGTGAAATGCTATGAGCTTGGACTTTGTCTCTGGTTTCATTCTGCATTATGAGGGAACACTTAAGGGAATACTATAATTCACCACTGATTATCTAGATATCCAGTCTCTGCTGGTGGTCTGTACAGTCTGTTAAAACCAAAACTCATTGGCAACCATTTATATTGACAGAAGTTTTATTGGAGAGCCTTTCCCAAAGTGCCAGTGTGTACGAGCGAGCGTTAAGGCTGTGCCTGAAATCACTCACCATATGTCTGTTTCGGAACTGTCCGCCATTTTATACGAGTGTCTGAATTCTGAGTGCGAAAATGTACAACTATGTTACTCCCTCAAAAACTGAATTGAAAAAGTGGTCGATAGGCAGAAAATTACAGTTGTGTGACAACCCGATTGTCACAATAAAAGTTGGCATTGTACGTTTCGGCAAACCACAGATACGTTGCAACTTTGCTTCTTTAGGTTGAATAAAAAATGTTCCATTGTGCTTATGGTCAAGTTAGGTTTAGGCACACAAATCACTTAGGGTTAGGGTTCGGAAAAGATTATGTTTTGGCTCAAAATACCGGCTTTTGTTGCCACATTGATGGCTGGAGATGTCAAGAGGTCTCTTTAATAGGCCTGGGCTGAAGTCTGTCATGATAGTGTGTTGTTGAAAAGCGGTGTTGATGGCTTGGCGGCCTTCTCACATAACTGCTCCATCTCATGATGTTAAAGTCAGATCATGTAATGTGAACGTGGTATAACACATATTTCATAAATGTCAATATGGTACATAGCCCGTGACATGTACAAATATGAATATCAGTGCTTTGCAGAAACGTTAACTACAGACATTCTATCCTGGCCGCTGGGCTGTGTGTGACCCAAAACCTGTTGGTGGTGACGCAAAATGATACTGATTCATTAGTACTGGCAATGTTAATCAATCTACCCCTACTGGAAATCTCAAGTTATTGTTCACTATAGATTCAACAATTTTTATGTCTATAATTTGGGGAGATGCAAGTTTGTGAACCAGGCAGTGATTTCAGATGCAGCCCCTCGGCTGAGTGGTAAAACCAGGCTCGCATTAAGGGTCTAAGGGATTAAGGGTCACATTAAGTTGCAGTTCTTCAAATTCATAGCAGTATAGTGTTTTTGTTTCGTTGGGATTGGTCTGCAACAAATACTCCTGGCAGCTCTGTCATCACAACATCTGGCAGTGGTGGCATCACTGGCTAATAGGTAGCAGTACAGCAACACAATCAAAAACAACCTGAGACTCTGCCTCTCTTTGTTGCATTTCCTTAGCCGACAACCAGAACTGTTACAAACCACTGTGACTCCCATTTGATAAATTCAGAGTGATTTTCTGCCTTGTCACTACTGACAAGCTGTTCCCAAAAAAATGCAATTCTCAATCATCATAACAGGAGACAAGAAAATTAAACTTATCTCAGCCATAACCATATGTTTCCTTCATTCATTAATCTCAGAATGGGTCAGTGGAGGGCAGAAGTAGATCAGGCTACAGTTAACACAGAGAACAGTGAGAGATATTGTAAACATTATAGACATGCCACCCCTATAACTAATACAAGCAAATACGATGAAAATCAGTAAAAAATGTTCTTATAATATAGTCATCTCTATATAAAAAAAGATTAGCTGTGTTACCTCAATAAACAAGTAAAAATGTTCTCCTACAAGTGACTAATGCACTTAAGAACACTACAGGGAACTGAGCTGCATTCGTAGGTTCTGTGTTTTCATTTTGACGAAGTCGTACTAGAAACATGATATAGCACATCAGTATCATCGAAGCTTACATAATGTCTAGATTGCACACAGTCAGTTCGGGCTGTGTGGGTGTTTAGATGAACTCGTTTACTCTCGGTGGTTTTTTGTCGTTTTGTCTTATAAGGATGATCAATATATCTTTAAAGTGTAATGGGTGCATTGGATTGAATATATACATACTGTTAAAGGATACTTGTATAAATAACATTGTATGATAGGAACAGGATATATTATCATGTCTAGTCTGTAGATTTTTGTAACTCTTATCCTTGCACAAACATTAACAGAACAATAAATGAATGAAACCTCACAGAAATGCCTCGTTTTTATTGTCTTGTGATGTTCGTTAAAGATGTCAAATTCAGATTGCAGACGACTGAGGATGAACGTGTTCCTGCACCATTTTTATTGTAAAAGCATGCAACGCTGTTTCAGAGAATCATGGCACTGGATTTTTATCCCTCTGCTAGTTTTCTTACAGTGTAAAAGTGTGTGTGTTGAACGTGTGGATGAAAGTAACAGTTCTCCAAGCACAGATCATTACAGATTGGTGTTGCAGTGCCACCTGCTGGTCAGTTTAGATGTCATGCTCATCCTGTTAAAATCAGATGACTGTGGAAAATCAAGGCTATAACAGCATAAAATGCTCCACGAGCGGCCAGAGCAATCTAGATAAGCATATCAGTGTCTGGATCAGAGCCTCCACAAGAAATTGTATTATTTAGTGTTTTAATGATGGTGTTGCCTTGTGTGGCCACAACTTCCCGCTGGATTAAAGGGTAACTCCACCAATTTTACTGATTGTACTGCATATGTGTAAAAAGTACTATAAAGGGCTCCAGAGCATGTAATCTGATAAATTGCCTCTTGTGATGTCACTCAGTGGCTGAGTTGCACTGTGGGTAATCCAGGTGCCAGAAAAACAGTCCTCTGATCCAGCACAGCACTCCACTGTTGGACACATTATCTACAGTTTAAAAACAAATGATCCAAATTGATAAAGCAGAACCAGAGATATTGCCTCATTTATTCCACGCATACTTCCTGGTGCCTACATTACCCAAAATGCAACGTGTGCACTCATCAATTCTGTAACTTCCTACTTTTTGAAAATCTGAAAGAGGCTGTTCTGCATAATGAGTACTTAAGATAATAAGACAATAATGATCCATTACTTCAATAAAGAAGTTGAAGGCTGAACCCTTTTTAAACTGCAATAGAATATATTTATACTTTTACTGAGATGCACACTATGAGTCATCTGCTGCTTGAGGTCTCGCAATCAAAACAACGCACAACAAAGTAGTCTGATGTTGTGAAGTAGTGTGGGATCATGGGAGTTAATTTTTCTTCATTGTCAAGTACCTGCTGTAGAGATGCCTATAAAAATCTACCTGAAGGGACTCAGGCAGAAGTGTTTATGCATTAAAGTTTTATGTCATGTCACTGACTCCCTTGTCTCTGACAAATTGTGTGGTGTTTGATTTGATCAAACACACGGTTACCTTGAATGAAATGTCATACATTTAAAATAAATACATTTATTAAGCATCATTTATCATTGTTTTTAGACATTTTAAGTTGGAAATGTAACATATTATATGTTGAGGTTAATCATTTTACTTCACCTATCACTGTATTGTTTGCATTTCTTACACACTCGTCAAAACATTCAGTTACCACTTGTGTCCTGTGGATGGAGACATTATCACACTGAAGCGCAAAGCAAGAAACCAATTACAATGTGATGACAGTGGCGACTGAAAACGTCTTTCTATATACTGATCAAAGTCATTCTGGTTGGCGGTTTTATTTCTTCCTTTTCCGGCACTCAGAGCCAGGTTTAATTCATTACGCCTAGGTGTGTTTATTGACATTGACATGGCTGCCAAGAGGGAGCAGACCACCCGTGGACTGACACCCACCTTTTCACACTGTGGCTTCCTGGTTCAAAAGGCCTTTTCATTCATACTCTGATATGATCAGAATCAGAGGACACAAGGTTGGGGATTGTGATGTCAGTGCTCTCAGTATTTCCCAACAATACATCACCTTGATCCCAGGGTATAATGGGATATACGTGTATATATTATTGTTTTTGTGGCACCTGTTGCCTTGATATTACAGTCCCTGTAAAGCAGTGTAGATACATACAACTGGCGTTTTGGAGGTAATGCAAAGCCACAATAATACAAAACAGTGACCTAAAAGATGCTATAAACACATGGGGCTAGAATCAGCTGATAATTCTGACTTCTTTGCCAAGACTGTCGCAAATCACATACAAGTAGAGTTGTATGATATATTGTGAATGTAAAAACACTGATGATAGCTGCTTTTAGGACCTCTCATCAAAAGGGTCTGAGTTGTGATTAACCCAGTTCATGATCAATAATGGAAAACTCTGAGCAGACATAGGCTTAAAGAAGTAAAATCCTAAAGTTTTCAGTTAGGAGGTGGATAGATCAGAGAAAGGTCTGCAAAATAAACGTGTTTTTGGAATTAATTTAGATTTTTTTGATGACTCCCTCCTACAATAATTATCTCACAACCCCTCAGATTCATATTTCAGATAATCCATACAGATAATGGCAAGTAATGAGATTTAATTTATCCTGAGTACAAGATAAAGAAACACAATTCCCTGAGATGTAGCTGTGCAACTTGTAAACACTGCTAATGCAGACTAATTGACGCTCATTTCCTCCAGTTCTAACAAATCTGTTTGTGGTTTCATCTGCTTATGTTTTTAATCAGAGGCAGGTGTGTTTGTTGTGTCATTTGTTTGACATGAAGCTGCTGATTGTGGTCGCTGCCTGCTTGATCTATTGACTTGTGCTTGATTGACCAATTAAACTGACAGAGTCGTCATTGAACATGCAATCAGGTGATAAGATGCTTATCCAAAGTCAAAAAATGAAGATTTAAGACTGTACAGTGCATTGTACCATTTTTTTTTTTAGAAAATTTGAAATATCTGATGGAAATAGAATATTTTTCCCCCCATCATATTAACACATTTCAATAAGATAATAAACCACCATCTTGAATTTCTTCTTAAAGTCCACTTTGGTTCACTCACTAGTGCAAAGAAATACCCCAGAGTCATCTCAGTGTCATAAATGTGATTAACTTCATGTGTCTGTTTGATTAGTGCATTTGTAACAAGTTCAACCTGACAGGAAAAAGTGCAACACGCACGGACGCATGCACACACAGACACACACACACGCACGCGCAAGCATTCATGCATGCACGCACACACACACACACACACACACACACACACACACACACACACACACACACACACACACACACACACACACACACGCACGCACTTGAAATGCTTAAGCTTGTCAACAAGTTAAACTTCAGACTTGGAGACTCTTTCACATTTCCACATCCCATCTTCCACACCATTAGGTTTTTACTTAAAGCTGATAGTTTCAAGAGGACTAATCGCTGACCACAGACCGACCATGTAATGTGACTGACAACAAATCACCTATTGAGCACACATCAGTCGTCCCCTGCAAGTTCACTGTTACACTGTACCTGTACCTTACAAATATCTAAACTGACAAAATGTGCAGGAGTGTGTTTTTCACTACACGAGTAAGGAAACAGATCCAGCAGATTGTAATTACAGAATGTTTTGTACATACTAATGTGCTGCTGCTGTTAAATATTTGCAGATACTTTTGCAATAAACAGCCTGTTTCTTGTTCTTGTTTATTTTCCATACTGACAGCAAAAATAAGGGAATTTGGCTAACTTTGTCCATGTTTGATATAGTATATTGATATATCGATATATATAGTTCATGCTGTGGAAAAAGTGTTAAAATTAACCTTGATAACTTTATTTAATTTACAACAAGTAACACACAGTATGCATTGCTAATTTTCCCTTGTGTATATCCCCTGTATGGAAGGGAGGATTTAGTTTTTTTTCGCTTTGGTTTTCTAAATCTAATCGAAGCTGTTTACTCTACTGCGTTTAGGACTTGACAACTGGTGAATACATTTTTCCAAAAATAATCATTCTCAGTTCATTTTTTTTATTTTTTTTTATCTGTGAAAATATGTGATATTTTTGAGAGAAAAAAAATGTTTCAGCAGTAGAAAAAAATATTGAAAATTCCACTCAGTTTCAAACATGAAAAAAATAAACAAATAATTTAATACATGAATAAAATAAGGAACTTTGAGGCCAGACTTTGATTCAAAACCTTTTTGTCACCAGTTCTCATGTCAAACAACTTGTCTTTTTCAATCCATCATCCAAAAATGGAAAGAGTATGGTGCAAATGCAAACCTACCAAGACATGGCCGTCCACCTAAACTGACAGGCCGGGCAAGGAGAGCATTGATCAGAGAAGCAGCCAAGACGCCCATGGTAACTCTGGAGGAGCTGCAGAGATCCACATTTCAGGTGGGATAATCTGTCCACAGGACAACTCTTAGTTGTGCACTCCACAAATCGGGCCTTTTTGGAAGAGTGGCAAGAAGAGAGCCATTGTTGAAACAAAGCCATGCAGTTTCTGTGGAGGACTGAAATTGCCATAATTAAATAAATAAATACACCATTAAATAATTAGTTAAATGTGTTATTAATTGATTAAAATTGGAATTAAATGTGTCATTCATTCATTAAAATACCAATTAATTTTATGTAAAAAAACATATAATTATTTCACAATTTAATTAATTATTTCATGGTCCTGTGTTGCAGTGCTTCATGAATTTATTTTATCTGTCAAACTCACCCATCAAAGCCGATGGGCGGATCATAACACTTGATTGGTTACCCTGCACATCAAGTCAAGGCAAATTGATTCCAGATAATGGATTGAAGCAATCAAACAAAACTTTATTGGCAACCGCTGTGGAAGGCTCCTCTGCAGAAATACGGAGTTGCAGAAGAAGACGCTCATTTGACCGCAAAGAAGAAGAAGAAGAAGAAGAAGAAGAAGAAGACGTTCATTTGGTTACAATGGCAGAGAAAATGCAGCCAGCGTTACTTGGGTTGTAAGAGTGGCGTAGCCCTTTCAGGAATAGGGCAGTGCGTGAGGTGTGCGTAAGGTGTGAGCGTACGTGCAGACAGTGAATGAATGAGGTGGAGGGGCACACTGAGCAGCGGTAGTAGCGGGTAAAGTGTACAGTACATGCTGCAGTTGTCTTTGAATAAACGGGACGGCTCCCCGAAAGACAGTAAAGCTCCCTGGCATTATTTTACCGACCAACGAACACGTGAAAGGGGGTTCACCCCGAAGGTAATCATAACTTCGGCCCAGGAGAGGATCATCTCCCCTGTGCTTCCC
>OMLP01036331.1:0-12834 GCA_900302685.1 Spondyliosoma cantharus | reverse complement strand
CAAGACTGTGAAGGTAAAACAGCATTTAAGACCAAGTGCGCCTTCAGCCACTTGGATCTAGGCCAGGCCATCCATCCGATTTCAAATAACGGGGCTGAGGTGTTGTGATTGCTCTTATGTAAAAGACTTAAATAAATTCCAGGAGGACGACATGGCCTACAAAATCTCAATAGCCAACTTGTGTGTAACCACCGATAGCAATTTAATGGCAATATTATAGCGACGCCAGGGGGAGAAAAAAATAAAAATAAAAAAATGTGCCAGAAAATGTGCACATGTTTTCGGCTGCACATGTGGAGGCTTTACATGTTCTTACAGATCAGGTGCTTAATCTGCTGCAGGAAAACAACAGCCAGGGGTTTTTTTTTAAGCTCCAGAACACATGACCTGATCTCTGATAAACAAAGGAGACCCCTGCATCAGAGACCCCCGCTGCTCTCACTGTCACGGCCCCTCACACTGGTGTAGTGTGTTTTCACTGGTTTTCACTATCTTCTCCTCACTGAAGGCACGTGTGGCTGCATCATGTGTGGCTCCATCTCTCATTAAAAGCCTCTCAGCCTGTTTGCCACCCCCATATCAGATCAGCCCCTGTTCCTTCAGCTTCATCTGATTATAGCATGTGACTACTGGCTGAAATGTGCACAGCCAATAATCGGATGGAGGTCCGGGTCGATTCCCATTTTGTGTGAATAGAAGAGGAAGTTATGGAGCGATGGTTCCCCCCCTGCACATACCTTGTATCAGCTGGTTTCTAATACCTGTGACATGGGAACCCACGTTGATTAAACTGCAGTTAATAAGCTGCTATATGAATTACGACTTAGAGGCCTGCTGGACTGACACTGTTTCTATTGCCAAGCTGAAAATAGCCAAAAAAGTGAGAGGAGACAGTGCTGGCAGCAAAGTGTGCCAAATTACAAAGCACTGCAATAAACTGGAAATATCCCATCAGGGGCTATGCAGTCCCTTTATGGTGACTTTATTTTTGCTTTAAAGTAAATTTGTGTCTCACGTGGTAGAAAGCGTTCCACTGTGTCTGCGGCATTTGCATCTCACCGAATACAAATCTTTTCAACAAGGGGGCGACCGGAGTTCAAACCGCAACACAGTGCGTGACGACACCACTCGCCATGTGACGGGCGTGTCTGTGCACGATAGCATGCACTTGAACCAAACACATTACAGAGTCCTGTCAGACCGAGGCCTGGCATGTCCATCGCCGGCTGTAATCACATTCGGTGAGACGGCGCAGAGTGAAGAGCAGACTGAGTGAACGCCTATCTATCTATCTATCTATCTACCCACCCCTGTCTGTAATGGATGGTACCTGAGGGCCTGAGGGACGTGCTCTTAACCCAGCTACAGTACGCAACACACAGCACTGCTGAGTCAATGCTATGGCTTTTGATTTGATAAACGCACCGTCTAATTAACTTCCCTGAGAACATCTGAGAGGCACAGCTGCGACGGTGATGTTGCTGGTTTGTGGCCTGTAGGTCTATATGCTCAGAATGAATGGGCTATTTTTAGGAGCGTGGAAGCAACCATTGGAGAGGGGAGTCCAAGGCTTTTATTCCTCTGCTGCTCATGTAATGTCATGCAAAACGCGTTGAGATTGTGTTGAACCGTTTGCCGTATAGCTGTCATGTTGCGTTATGGTTGACGTTGCTTCAGTGACAGCGTTGCTCTTTCAAAGATTAACACTTTCACTGTTTTGTTTTTTTGTTTTTTTTTCGTTTTCTCAACATCAAACACCAAACATGCAAAAGATTATAGCCTACATGCATTCTGTTCTCAGATAAGGTGAGATGCAGTAGCCCGTACAGATTTCCCTCTTCGAGGCAGGCATGAAATAGGGAGATGTAGTTTATTATTACCATATCAGTTAGATGGGATATAGTTAGACAAGTAAAGCAGTTAAAGCTGCTTCTCAACACCAGTCAGAAGCTTATATGAATACTTGTTCATGTATCTTTTATTTTCAGCTGACTATTTCAACGGCTTATGCTTATTTCATTTTAACGAGCCTCTTTACCCGTTACTTTTAGCTTCTTTCTTTTATTTTTTTTTTTACCATTAATCCATTACTAATCCACTGCTCACTAATTCAAGCAGTAGCCCATCCATTACTCTCGCCAGGATAACTGTTAATCCATTACATTGAGCTAGCTATTTATTCATTTTTAATGTTCCATTACTTTTAGCTTAGCCTAACTAAGTCAACCATTAACCTATCCATCAGGTACTTTTAGATTTCTCATCCGTTACAATGAGCTAGTTGTTTATTTACTCATTACTTTTATTTATTTATTTGTTTTTTAACCATTTATTAATTACTGTTAATTAACTAACACAACCACTTACTCATTATGCTGTGCTAGGCCTATTTTTTTGCTATTTGCTTTATTACGTTTTCAATTGTGCATCTGTTCCTTTTAATGATCTACATCACTATTAGATAGCTATTTCAATCGAATAGACATTACCGCGATCTTCCTCTGCCTGCTTGCTAATGCCACTATTGCAACACGCAATCATGAATCCAAAGCTGACCATATTTAAATATATAAGACTTCTACTCACCTGTCCAACAGCAGAACTACCCCTGGTTGGGAATCACAGCTGTGCATGTCTTCGAGCAATTTTTGGGAATGCTCTGCAAGTGTTTTGATCAGTTTAAACACACACATGGTTTTAGTTTTCAGGGTGATTTAACGGCCTAATAGCCACTTATCTGTGCTGCTCAGTACAGACTCCCTCCCGAATGCACACGCTTGGTCGGACAAACTCACTCATGTAAACAATGAGACAAATCTGTGGAAGAAAATGTAAGCGTTCAGGGCCATTAAAGCTCCCATCAGCTAAGTTGACTTCGAGCAGACAGGGTTCATTTAAGACCCCGCTGTCACTCAAAACCACATCCACAGCTCGTGTTGTTTTAAGCCAGCAGTTTATCTGGGGCAGCTGACACTTTGTGTTACATCTGGATAGCCGACAGCAAACAAGCAGGACACTTTAAAGGACCTTGGTAAATATTTGTGTTATGCCCAGACTGGTGGATATTTAAACTCATGCTGATGCCGTCCTCATTCGTTGTATAGTTATTAAGAAAGCACATTCAGTGATATGCTCATCCAACTGCCGTACACACAAACGCACACACACGGACACACACACGGACACACGTCACAATGTCGACTTCTATTCACCTTACAGCCGCACGGCATTCAAATCTGCTGATGCAAGTTAACGTCATGAGACGCTGTCAGAGCTGTTGTGGTGTTGCATTACTGCGTGTGACAATACAAAAAGGCCGTTTGTTAACAGGGTCTTCTGTTATCATGCTGTTTGTACGTGAAGTAAAAGCTTCGCTGAAGTAGCCTGGAGACACATTAAAGTGGGACTCCTGTTTGAAGGGAGTGCATTCATGGGAGGAGTTTGGTTCCTCATGGTTCACATGCTACTTAGAAAGTAATTAGAAATGAAACTGAGCGTTTATTAAAACTGGTCTAGTTTGCGTAATGATAACTAGAGCTCAGGGCACTTTCCCTGAAATAGTTTTAATGATGAAGAGGGTATGTAATCACAGTTAACTAAGCTATAATGGTGAGTGCCAGACCACAGGACAGAGTGTAGGATAGCGAAGAATGATAGAAAGTGTCAGGATACAAGTTTTGTCTTTAAACTGGCACTAGGAACATGAGCATGTAAAGGATAAAGCCGAGCTGTTAATTTACTTCCATGAACTAAAAAACGACAAATTGTGTTGTGTTTGCAGATGCAACCAACTGGACACCCTTTGTCTCAACCTCACCTACGACGCAGCACATGTGTATCAGTCCTTAGTTGGAAATAGTCCCAGACAAATGTACAATTAGAAGCTGTATATTTGTGACCTGTTTTCAGAGATGTATGCCTGCATGTGTGAAAAGACTTGCTGCCACAGACAAATATTGCAGCCGACTTAAGTATTGTTGGTTCGGGTCTTTTCAAGTTTTGTTTTTTTTTGACAAAAATGTGAAACAGAATAAGATTATCTTTTAGTGATTTTAGCATTTGTGGACACAATGAGTAAAAATCCTGAAAAGAAAGTCTGGTCTGCAGGTTGTTGAATCAAAATGTATTTCCTTTGCTGTTTGGTGCACAGTCTTCCACGGAGAATTTCATATAACATCTGATATTAGTTCAGTTGTGCTTTTTCTCTCAATACGGGAGCATTTCTCCCTAATACAGCTTGAGACTGTTCATTAATACCTCCTGCCCAGTGATTGCAGTGGATGATGAGACAATGTAGGCTACATTGCACATGATATTAGGTGATAGCGTAGCTGCTAAACCAAAAGTCATCAACTGAACAATGTGTGTGTAAGCTGCGCTATGCTTCGGCTTACCTCTGCTGCTATCACAACACTGTGTTCTTGTTTCCCTGCAGGTAAATACAGCCCTTGCACAACAGCAGAGGTGAGTAACTGCTCTGTAACTCTCTCGTAGTTATTGTGTTCCATCATCGCATGGTTGCAGAGGTTTGAACAGTATTATGTGGACATATTTGTAGAATATTAAAGTAGCAGCGGCAGGTGTTTGCTGTGTAACTACATATTAAACATTGTCTGGAATGTTTTTTGTCGATGGCCTCATTAACCTCACAGCACGAAGGCTGGGAAACTTCAGTGTCAGTGGAAAGGAACCAGTCATGCAATTAATAAGGTATTTATGAATGGCAATATACTGTATGAGAGGGAGATAATGGCATCCTTAACCACAACAGCATAGCAGCATTACTTCCTTTTTAAATATTTACCCTCCGCTGCTGTTTACATTAGCTAGTTACAGCCAAAGCGGGCGGCCAGTCACAACATCATTGTGAGATTCCATTAAGATTAGAGTTAGCAGGATTATTTCAAGTGCAGCCAGTGTCAGGTAGTGCTGTGGTTGAAACCGTCATAAGCCACGGGTGTGTGATGTGCTAATCCTCCTGCCTGCAATGCAGCTGCTGCAGGACCCCTTGCTGTTTAAACTACCACCTTTAACAAATATAACATGTGCAAATGTAGTTTTTACAATAGTCAGTCAGCTGCTCAGCATCACATCCAAAGTAGCAAAACAAACATCAGACAGTCTCCCATGCAATTTATTAACGGAGATTTTCTGGTGTGCTGCGCTATAAACGTCTATCATCACATCTCTGCTAACACGTTGTTGTCTTCAACCCATTGCCAGAAGGTAATACCTTAAAGAAATACAGTAGTTCCACATTGTGTGAAACGCGCTGGTTATTCTCAGGCTGAGAGTTAGATGAAACGATTGATAGCCCTCTTGCGTCTGTGACTGGCATTAACTCCCTTGTCAAATGACTGTGCTGCAGTCACGGGTGTTTATCGGCCCTGGCTCCGATCGGCTGTGGTGAAAAAACAGAGGGTTGACACGTTAATTTCTGTGACGCTGTGACGTCTCTTGAAGTGAAGGCCGCTGGCTTGTTAATACGTTTCCATCTGTCTCTGTTCAAACAGCACTGGAGAATTGTTCAGCATGCTGATTTTGAAGGAGACATAACAGATATTATAAAAGTAACCAATGCTACATTGTCAGTGGCCCTGTAAGCTGCCTGATCGGTATTGCGCATGTGCAGCTCTCAACAGGGATAAGAAAGAAGCGAGATGTCTCACTCCTTAGCAACTTCTGTTATCAGCTCCAGAAAAAAATTATGTTTCTAATTCAGAATGATATTGTGTTTTTAAACTTTTAATGTCTCCTGGATTACCTGCCGCTTTCCTGATGTCGACATGACATGACATGACATGACATGACACACACAAAAAAAACAAACTGGAAAGGCAAACTGCTCTCCTGGCAATGGGAAAAGGAGTTCATCACCTATTTTTTTTGGACTTACCTCGTTAAAAAAAGAAATCTGCAAATACACGCTCATCTTAGTGTTAAAGCGATACGATTACACATTGTATGTTCACAACATGTAACTGGTATTTTACTTTTCTGTTCGTGGAGAGATGTAACATACAAGATTCAGAGTGTTAGTTAGTGAGCTGTATGGAATCAGGCTGGCTGTTGCCACCTGCAACAGTCTTTATGCTAAGCTAAGCTAACAACCTCCTGCCAAGACATCAGTGTGGTATCTATGTTCTCATCTACTCTCTGCAAGAATGCAAGTATAAGTATAACTGTTGAAATAATCTGTTAACACAGTGCATTTAGAAGGGCCACAATACAAGATAATTGCTCTCCAAGCGTCTATCACAAATAGTTGTTGGCTGTCAGTTGTACATTTTTATCACAAACGTAAGATGAAAAGTGTCAGAACGGGAGACTATTCCCTGGCATGTGTCCCAGCCTCCCTTCTTCCACAGCTTGTGTCTTCACCCGGTTATTTCCTCCAACTGTCCCAGCTGGCTTCTCTGATTGGCTAGGTTGAAGTGTCACCCAGCGAGGCCTCCTGTTTGATGAACATTCTGGGAGCAGTTTCAGACATAATTAACGGGTTACGTGAAATTTCCCCCTCCTCCACGCGCTCTCTGCGCTAAGATCAGCTGCTGTTAATGTCTGTGATACTGTGATAGTTGGTGGAAAAAAAAAGGTCTGACAGCGTGGAGGGATAAGCTCTTCCGCTTTTGTGTGCTATGAATATTTTGCTGGATGCTAGTTTGCAGATGCTGTTAATGTGTTTGATGAACACAAAGTTGCTGAAACGGTTTCGGTCTGAATATTTTGTGTGTGTGTGTGTGTGTGTGTGTAAAGCTGCACATCGACTGTGGATCTCTTCTCAGTTTATTGAAGACAATGTGCCGTAGTTCTCAGGGGGCTCTGGGGATGGATTTGCGTATAAACAGATGGACAGCAAATGACTCGAGCGCGCACACACACACATACACACACACACACACACACACACACACACACACAGTTCCCTGTCGAAGCAGAGAAAGTGAAACTATATAGACAAATCCCTGCTAAGCAGCTTTGCACTAGAAATGAGTTTTCTCACAATGCAGTGTGTTACACACTGGCTAACAAAACTGGTAGCAAGTTGTTGGCGCGGCTTGATGCTCGACAGCCTTAAAAAATCCCGCAGCAGAGTCTTTTCCCCCCCAAGCGTACAGCGTGGAATCAGCCCAAAGCTGGATGAACAGGAACATACGTGTAGTCAACGCTGACACACATTATCCGCACATGGCTTCAAACAGTGTGAACTCTAGCAAATGATGTGGTTGTGAATGTCAGATGATGCTGCCTTTTCCTCAGAGCCAATGAGCCAAGTTCCTGTCACAGCATGCTGCAGCGTAAGGCTCTTTGTACAGTAATCACTACAGCTAAATACATAAATGGAAATGAATGATTTTGCCTGCAATTCTCTATGCTGTCAAAATCGTTCTGTTATTTAGCTACACATTTCCTCCTTTTATATTGTAGCTTTTGCAAGGAATGTGTTCGGATGACCCCTGCAGCCATGCCATGCTAGCTAGACTGTCTTGGTCCCGTGATGCGGTGTAACCTCAGAAATGGGTGGATTATGTTTGATCACCCCTCTTGTCAAAGTTTAACTGTGCATGTTCCATGCTCTCTCAACGTCTGAGCTTTGAAGTCTGGGAAGGGATTAGAGTTTAGTGTCACATTCGGTGTTTAATATAAACAGAAACTTCAGGAGTTGAGTGTTTGGCAGGGAAAGCATCTGCCGCTGTGCTTTCCACAGGGTTTTTATGTGCACGAAAAAAAAAAGGGAGAAGATGCAGAGGAGGGTAGGTAAAAACAAACAATGAAGGTATAGAAATGTACGCGCTTCAGTTGAAGTGTGCTCTCTGTTCTGTATGTGACGTTATGCCTGTTCTCAGTCATATGACAGTCAGAGGTCACAGTAGCATAGTCAGGCCTCAGAAAGGAATCTCCTCAGCGTTTGTTTGTGCCCCGGAGGAAATACGGAACTCTCCTTTCAGAGTCACGATGAATCGAAACACATTATGACGCATGTTTCTTATCATTATGGGAAAATCTTGTGTACTTTTTGTCTTATTCCGTCTCCCAGTATTCTAGTCACTGTGGTAATCACTTTTAAAGAGGACAGAATGATTTTACTAAAATCACATGATAGGTTTGTTGAATAAGGAGTTGTGTATTATGCATTATTTTATGTGGGTTTTACGAAAACGTATTCAATAAGTCCAATCTGGAGGATGACCCTGGCAGATATTTGGATGGATTTGGTACAATACAGTATATTTTTCTTTATCCAAAATAATTATTGTTTTCATTTCTCATGTTAAACCAGGGGTTCTTCAACCTTTTTGAAACTGAGAGCTACTTCATGGGTACTGAGTCATACGAAGGGCTACCAGTTTGATACACTCTTCAGAAATAACAATTTTGCTCAGTTTGCCTTTAGTTATAAATGATTATTAATGATTAATGATACTCATCTATGTGAAGACACCGATCACGTTAATGATTTCTCACAATAATTATCAACAATGACTTAACAAGGTGGGAAATAGATAATATCAATGTTCAATTTTCATTTTTAGAACAGGCCTGAGGGCTACTCATGTGGTCCTTGGGGGCTACCTGGTGCCCTGGTGGGCACCGTGTTGGTGACCCCTGTGTTAGATGATGAAAATGCCATACAGATTTCCCTAGTCAGTCTTTTCTACAGCGCTGACACAGTGCTGTGTAGGTCTGGCTAGTTAACGTGAGTAGTTGTGCATCACTTATCTTTATGAGGAAGAGACTATGAGACAGTAAACTGCTCATTAGTGTCACATTTAGAAACCCAGGATGTGTTGTTAAGAATTAATATTAAATGTCCCAGATGGACTGGCACTGAGCCTGATCCCTGGCTCCTGTTGTCAGAAAGCGACGATGGATGATACAGGATATATTTTCTTATAAAAGCATAAAAGAACAGTAATCAGGAGAGAGGTAATTCATCGTCGTGCTTTCTTGTTGAAAATAAAATTCTACTTATCTCACTTCCTGTTTTATTTTACTGCCATGACCTAATTCCTGCAAACCCACTAATGAGTAAATGTAAATGTGAGAAATCCTCACATTGTTTTCACAATCCTTTAATGCTGACCAGTTTGTGCTGATTCTGGTAATCCTCTGCTGGTTGGCTGACACTGATAGATGGACGGCTTTTGCGTACGAGTAAGTAGATCCAATACATTTCCGTTAGCATTTAATTAGCACAAATTGGCTCTGGTGTTTGGTCCGTGGGAATCACACAAAGCTCCATAACTAAAACTAATGTGATTCACAGTCTCTAACAGCTGGTGTCTGAGTCCACTAAAAATGCATTGGCGACCATATCATCTGATTGTCAGATTCCTAAACCAGTTTACCACAAGCCTCCTTGCCACTGGTCATCCTTCCTGATCTTCCTCAGTCAGACGGTGCTGTCACAAGCTCATGTTTCTCTCATTCATACCCGGATTCTGCTTCTCATCACTCTCAATAAGTTGACAATATGTTCCAAAGTTTGATTTCATACGGCGCTCAAACTATACGTTGATTAATGATTAGTGAAGTGGCAGAAACTGAATTGATTGATAATTCGATTCATTGATTAAACTTTTTAAGTCTTTCACTGAGAAAGAATTCACAGCTGGGGACTTTCTGTTAATCATTTAAATCTGAATGTTATAGGTATACTATATTTTTAGATTTCAAACGCTGGTCAGAGAGCTTCTGGCTGTTGATACAGCAAAGTAACTAGTAACTGAAGTTATAAAAACAAATGTAGTGGAGGAAAAAGTACATTATTTCCCTCCAAAATGTAGTGAAGTGGAGGTGGTAAATAAAGTGGCAGAAAATGGAAACACTCAAACACAACACACAAATTTGTACTCAATTGCAGTATTCTGTAATTGCACTTGGTGACTTTCCATCACTGCGTTGAAAAGTTTCATATATTTTCTTTATATGTTGTTAATACACGGCAGCAGACACCTGGCCATTTTAACCCAGAGGGTCCTATTACATAACATGCTGAACTGGAAATAAGGTTAGATGTTACGTGATATTATGTACTCTTGTCAACATGACGCTCTGTTGTTTGCTTGTGTTCACCTGAGGTCATACTGTGTGCTACAGTTGCTTTTAGAAAGCCGTAGTGAAATTCAACCTTGGCCGCATCGGAAACTGACACCTGCACATAACATTCAGGTGTTCCTTTAAGAAACACTTCGCTTTGCATTGTGAAAACCTGAATAGTCCCTCAGGTATGATACCAGAAATGTAGGTGGATGGTAGATGGATACTGGCTGTAGGTTGGAGAGAGGGCCATGAAGGTGATCTAGAGCTCCTTTTGTGTATAAATGAGGACGCTTTAACTTTGTCTCATGATGGAGCCATGGTCACGGCGACTAATGAAAAGTTCAGGTGAGGTTATGAGGACAACAGCGATTAAGTGGCTTTGGGTAACATTGTAAAAAACATTTCCCTGTGCGTCACAAAGGTTTTTATTTTGTGCCTTTGGCCGGCTTGCCTCCTCTACGTGACAGGAATGCTGAAGTGTAAGCCAAGCTGTTTGATGTTGTTCTTGCCTGTGATGATGGCCGCGGCTGCAATTTGCATCACCGGCAAATCTCCTTTGGTCGACATCCTCTTTCCACCTTTTTCCCTTCTTTTCCTTTTGCTTTTTTTTTTTAGTCTCTCCACCCCTTTCCTCCTTCCATCCCATCATTCTGCTTGGCCGCCTGGAAGCCTGGGAACCAGTCGGGGGAGATTTCTAAGTGGACTGGAGACACGTTGGCTTTCGGCTGCCTTCATGCTCATTCGCCTCACAGTCACAGGGCGAAGTTCTTATTTCCTGCAATCAGTCACAGTTTGCATTTAATCATTTGTGAAGAATGTGTATGTAATTACTCCATCGGGCTTTTTTTTATGCTTGAGTGACAGCATAAACAGGATGCTGTCACGATCAGGGAGTAAGTTGAAGTATGCACAATGTGTGATTGTGACAGGGGAAAACGCATCTCCTTTGTGATCTTTTAAAAATGATTTTAAACTTCAGTCTCCTACATTTCATATGTTTGTTCTCAGCTTGTGGAGGACAGGAGCAAGAACACCAATGAGTACATGCAGACATTTGGTATACTTACAGTACAATAGCAAGGGAAAGTAATGCCAAAAGAAAAATATAGTATAATTATCTAAGACTTAGAATTGACCCTGTTCATCCCATCCTGAGATCCTGACTTTCCATTAGCACAAAGTTAACAATTAGGGGACTGAAGTATTTTTATTCTGAATACTCATTTTGGGGAGAAGTGCACCCAATGAATGAATTTATAATGGATCATTTGTGTAGGAAGAACACTAACATTGCTAAAGTGTGACTTGTCTCTGAATGTTTAATTATTTAAAGAAGTGGTTACTTGTTTCAAAATGAGTTTTTCAGGTTTTTCAATAATTTAAATCAATAATCATTCAATAGTGGATGTTTTTTCACAATAGTTAATTTTCTCAAAATTACAAATGATTGGCCAGTCACTGCCGCTGATCATCCGTCACACCCCTACTCCCAACTTTCGCCACTCCCAAGATTTTTTAGTTGCCTCATCTGGACACCCCTGTGAAGAAGTGCCACTGCCCTTCCACTCCATTCATTAAAAGTAACAGATAGCCACCTACATGAACATCTAAGGACCATCTGTCAGAATCAGAGACAAGTTTTATTGGTAAGTAGGTTTTCACAACAGTAGAATTAGAATTAGAATTAGAATAATGTTTATTCGGGCATGTTAAAAGACAAAATAAGACAATAAAGATAACAGTAAATCTAAAAAAAACAAAAAACAAAAAAAAGCCAATCAGGCTTTGGAAGCATCAGGCATACAGCAAGATCACTAAAGCCCACCAGAGAAAAAAAAGCAAACAAACAAACAGAAGACATTGTAAGTAGAAAAAGGACAGTATAAGGAAAGATCAAAAGCAAGTACTGCAGGTAAAGAAGCATAAATAAAGAAAAGAAAATTAACACAAAAATGAAAAATATTAAGAGTTTTGTGTTAAGCGATGTCTCATTTAGTGTCAGTTTTAAGTGCTTGGCATAAAAGGTGCCATGAAAGACTGCTGATTATAACGGACACAAATTTAACCTTGATAATATCATAGGCATGTCGCTGTACTTGCAATATCTTTCATACAGTTACTGACACTGTACTGTGTACTGACTTCTACAGTAAACCAAAGATGTAGGTCACAGAGACTGAAAGATCGATAACATATTTCAAAATGTGGAACATCTTCACCTTCTAATGCCTTCAATCTCTGTAAGATTGAAGGTATAGAATTTTAAGAGCTTTTCTTTTTCATCAGTCAGTGAATGTTATAAAATCAGAAAGATGAAAAAATCTGTAGTGAATCTATTTTTGCAGATCAGATTCTGTTATAGCCTTTGACTGAATTCCTGAAGACGTGGATTTGGGATAAGATAAGAAACAGGAGGCTGAAAATTCACAAATTTAACACATGAAAGCAAAAGCAGAACAATCCAAATCTGTCCCATTTATTACTACAGGCTGCTCCAGCTGGGTATCTCTCAGTTATAGCCTGAGGTTACACCGGGTCCCTGGAGGTGTACGTCAGCATGTGCATTTTGAGTGTGTGTGTGTGTGTGTGTGTGTGTGAGTGCTTGTGCCTGCATGGTGTCATATATCATCGGGTGTGGATCCGGGTGGAGCTTAGACAAAGAGGTGGCATTCAGCCATTCCCCCCTGAGGAAACCCAGCTCTTGGTGCTGATGGGGGAGAGGGGGACAGATCTCTCATATCTCATCTCCTCCCACTATTAATGTCCATTGATCTGCCCTTGATCTACACG
>OMLP01036327.1:16605-29625 GCA_900302685.1 Spondyliosoma cantharus | reverse complement strand
CGGAGAAGAAGAGCACGCAGCGACGTGCGTTGTGCGTATGGAGCTCCGCACTGCCACCTATCAGTGCGGCACGGTACTTTCTGCCTCACCCTGTGCTTTTTCACTGCGCATTTACAGCCGATCGGAAAGACTAAATATGTCACACGCACTCATTAAATATATTAGACAGACTGTGGAACGTCAGCATGTGTAGTACATGTGTAATCAAACATGAATAATGCCGATATGAAGAGAGACAGCAATGGGCATCCGCCAACTGCCTGCATCAGTCAGTGTGTGTGGCACAGCACCGTCAGAGGTGAGGCTCGTCTCATCACTGCCTCACCTCGCCGTTCTCTCATGTATTGGAACAGGAAATGCGGAAATGTTGAAATCATACAGAAAACAAATTTATAGAACAGTCATGAGCTTAAGTCCGAATTTCCTCCTCTTAATGAATGAATAAACCACAGCAAGTTTTTTTTAAATCATATACACAGAAGAAATGCGGGTTTAATTAATAGTTTACTCATTTGTTTGCATGATAAATCAGGACCTTGACATTACAAAAAAAAACAAAAAACGTGGTGTTGAGTAGAAACCAGTCACATTTGAACATGCAGTTTGCGTGATCAAACTATCCTGCATCTCTCATTAGCACACAGCAGACAAAGTTTAGGCTCAGTACCTTCTGGCTTGATGCAGTCTGTGGTAATGTTCTACATTGAATCAATAAGCAATGGATAGTAATGGCTTGAATCTATTAACCGTGTATGGCAAAAAAAAAAAAAAAGTCCCCAGCTTATTTTCTGCACTCTCCTTCACTCAATTTAGAAATGCTTTGTGCAACCCTACTGCAAAACGCAACACGAGATGCTCTGAGCTTGATTAATCAAGTATTAAACAGGGAGTTATTTAAGCTAATGGTCCATTAGTAGCAACTTGACACACTGCTTACTCTCTCCCTCTCTCCCTTTGTTCTTGTCTGCGATGGACAGAGAAGGAAGCAGCACAATCCTATTAAAACAGAGGAACTCTCTCCAGGAAAGAAACAAAAAGCTTACCGATTAAAATATAGCATTTACTCAAAATGTACAAACATATTTGTTACAGCCTAGTATCGTGGACGTGTTTGTGTTGTGTTCTCGTGTTTCCACTCAAGTGTCACTCTCATTCTCCCCCTCCTCCTTGCCAATGTGGGGAGGTCCAAACCTAATCCTACTTGCAACTTAGGCCCGGTGATATAAAGTGCTGCTGGTGCCAGTGGACTGGGCAGCTGTGGTGTGCAGGAGCCAGAGTGACAGAGCTATAGACTGCACAGTTTCTTTTGGAGAAATCTCTTTGTTGATCAGTGTTATTTTTTGTAAATAGAATATTTTCTAGAATGACAACTACATCCTGTTAATTTTCCCTCCTCTATAGCCCAGTTTTATGTTTACTATGTTAGTCCCTCATACCCTGGCCTCGTAAAAGGAACCTGAGAAACTGTTGGTGGAAGTTGTCCATCTGTGGTAGCTGATGTGGTAAGAACTGATTGTCCGTTTTGCCAGTGAGCTACCTTTTGTGAGAGACTGCTCCTCAGGTAAGATAGGTGAGGTGAGACCCGTTTGTCTTTTTGCCTTTTTTGTATTTGGAGTAACCCTGGGTACGGATAACGTTCCCTGTCGGAGGCAGGTGTGTCAGGGCCTCAGCTGCTGATGGTAGCCTTTTAAGTCGCCCCAAGCATGCTCCAGAAGATATACAGGTAAAGTTTTAATAGGCAGGATCTGAGGAGTTCATTCTTGCACAGCTGGACAGTTAATAATTGTGTGTGTGGCATTGGGTGTGATGGTTAGGGTTAGGGCAATTCTCCACCATTGTTTGTTCACACAGTGCCAAGCAACGCCGGCGTAAAGACGAACCGCTGTGTAATTCATATAGAAAGCCGGTACTGTGGATCCAAAAAGATGAAACATGTACCCGCTGACTGTTTATAATCGTTGTTACCCGGTGGGAGTGTAGCTCAAGTGAAAGTAAGGAAAATTCTCCTTAAGATGTCAGGAACACGCAAGAGGCAGGCGTGCAGAACACAGTCATTTTTAATTGTTACCAGGCCTGGACAAAAGCAAAAATACAAACTGAGGAAAAATGGCTGAAAAGAATAATACAAACAACTTAAAGGGGGAGCGCCGGCTGGTCTTCCTCCCCACACGGCCAAGAGAGCTCTTCTGAACTGGGACCTTCCTATATAAGCTGTAGAGGCCCTGCCCCTGCATTAAACAACCACCCCAGCTGCTCCCAATATTCTACTCAGTGCAGGCCCCTCCTTCAGGCCCTGTCTACAGGTCTCTTCTCCCGTTGAGACAAACAGTCCCATTCGGCTGTGCACCGCCTATTTGACTGGTAACGCTTCAAAAATACAATAATTTGGGCTCTGTGACAATCATATTGATGCTGTTATAATGGTATTGAGATCCTGACCCGCCAACCATCCTGGAAAGTGACAAAGTTAAGTTTTTTTGCTCTAAATTACATAATAAAATAATCCCCATCAGTAAACTGGACGCTGTCTGACTCTGTCACTCGCGGGGAGGGAGGCTGTTTTCTGGGGGGAAGTTCACTGGCGTCTCGGTCAGATGGGCTGACCGTCGCTGTGATTTTTTTTTTCAACACAAACGCTTGGTGAGTTAGCCTCTGTCACTGGCAAAAAGAAAATGTTTTTTGGGCAGAATGTGACAAAAGAGAAAGAGTCGGCCATACAGAGAGCGTAACGGACACTACTGCAAGTACAACTGCAATATATTTTTCCTCATATAAGCTTCCAGAGACTGTTACAGTTACTTTGTTATTGTTGTTTTGTCATGTAACGTTGCATCGTCGGACACTTCTCTTTATGTGTGGACATGTGTAGTTATCAGACTGTCAGACCAACAGTCTTATTCGTTCTCACTGGTTTGGTTCACCAATGCTGCACCTCTGATACTACCTCCAGAGGCATATCAGCGACGGAATAAAATTTCACCCCTCACCGCCTCTGAGACTTTCACACAGAGGAGGAGGCGGAAAATTGGTGCAGGGTCGCCGCACTCAAACGGCAGCGTGAGTGGGGCTACTGAGCACCTCATTCCCCCTTAGATTGCAGCCAGAAACTCTGGTCTATTTAGTCCCGCTCCACTCATCTTCCCTGGGTTGAGTACGCAAACAACATCCTCGTCAGTGCCGCCACAGGTATGCCACCATTCATGGCAGCTAATGGCTTCCAGCCTCCCTTGAACCCCGTGCTGGTGGCTGATGTGGCGGTTCTGTCCACCTCTGCCCTCTTCCGTTCCGCTGCACAGAACCAATGTCTGATGGACAGACATCGCTCGCATGCTCTTGTCCCGGGTCAGAAGTTTTGGCTCTCTGTCAAGGATCTCCCGCTCCAAACTGACTCTCGTAAGTTGGCATCCAAGTGATCTTTTGAAATTGTTAAAATGATTAATCCTGCGGTGGCCCAAATCAGACTCCCTCCAGTACTCAAGGTGCACCCCTCTTTTCATGTGTAGCTTCTTAAGCCTACGTTGATCCCTCTAGCCCCCTCCACCCTTCCCAGCTTGTGGATGGCCATCCAGTCTACACATCCTTTTGGATGTTGGTTGCTGAGGCAGGGGTTTCCAGTACCTGGTGGACTGGTGGGATTACGGTCTGGAGAAAGTGTACTGTCATGGTCCTACTGTGGCAGTCAGGATTTTTGTTGTTGTTTTGCCTGCCAGCCGAACTCATCCACTATTTCCCTCCATGAACTCTTTGTGCTGAAAGATTCCTTCACAGTCTGAGATAGCCATACAGTAGTAGCAGAGTACACACATACAGGCTGGTGTGTGTGTGTGTGTGTGTGTGTGTGTGTGTGTGTGCGTATACAGGTGCAATGTCTATCGTTAACTATAAGTGGTGTGTAGTATGAATCTTAGTGATTTGAGTCTTAGTGGGTTAGGAGGTACTGGTTGCTGAGGTGTTGGGAAGTATGATGGCCAATGGTATGAAGGAGCCCCCCAAGCTCTTTAAGGCAAATGGCTGGATGGGTCTGAGTGTGAACTTGCTCCTGTGCTGCCTCAGTTCAGCATAAAGAGGATAGTAATAATAATAATAATAATAATTTTATTTCTAGAGTGCCTTTAAAAACAGAGTTGATAAAGCAGTTTCACAGACAAAAGCAGGATACTATGCTCAGGAAGATAATATAACAGGATAAATGCTAACAGTCAAGTCAAATAAAGTCAGAAAAATGCCTCACCATTGCCCATGTCAAAGAGAAGAAATAAGAAGACTGACGAAGAAAAGCAGTGTAAAAAGAAAGAATTGGACCGAGCCAGAGACAAAACAAGGATAAATATCAGAAGGGTACCACAAGGCTATGGTGGCAGCAGTAATATTCGCAATAGCGCATATCGCCGTACGATGTTGCAGTTCAGCTACGTAGCTTGTTGCTAAATCTAGCTTGTTAGCTTGTATGCTAACTCCGTTGTTTAGCTTTGTCTTTATGGCTGCTGGTTAGCAAAAGTGTCTTTCAAGTGACCGGGCAGTTATAACGTTAGTTTGTGTTCAGTACGCTCAGAAGTGGTTGAACGTTACTCATGCTTTCAGAAGGGCAGCATGGCAAAAATGTTGCACCGGGTAATGATTACGTGGTAACTCAGTCTACCGCGATGTGAGGAATATTGTTTGTTACTTGGGATATATACAATGATCTGCATGTGGCTCTCAGAAAGAGAACAATCGGGGCTTATGTTGTTGTTATTTTTAATGCGCCGTCTTGGTTATCTGGCGTCCTCTGTTACCGTGGTTACAAGCCTGCTGGTGCACAGCAGGCTCCTCTGTGGGAGGGGCTTTGAAGGCAGGGCTGCAGCAGCAGAGAGGAAGAAGGAGGGACCTGGGCTCATTCAAATTTTATGACTAAGTCCCTTTTTCTCAAAACTCCAGATTGCAGCTTTAAAACAGACCTCCACAGACAACGACATACACGTGAGGCAGAAAAAAGTGCTCAAGGTGTAAAAATAAAGATGTAGAGTTTACAGTGTAAAGTGAAGTGAAGAGTAGAGAGTTAAGAGCAAGAGTGACTTCAAGGAGAGATGACCTTCTGTTTCGTCAACTTTGATAGGAGTCCTATCGAGTGTTCTGGATTGGACTGCAGGCTCGCTGTGCCGGTCCAATAGCCAGAGGGAAAGCCTCTCGGTCCAGGGTTAGCGGGATGTCCGCATTGGGAGTGCTGGGGGCAGAGTCGGTCTTGGTTGGAGCACACAAAGTCTTTCTTTCGTGGGAGACCACACTTCTAAGGCAGACAATCACTGCAAGGTCTTCATCAAATGAGGATAGTCTTGATGAAAGCTTTTTCTTTGTGGTTTTCGAGTGGTGGTTCTTAAGCTCTGATTCTTAAACTAATTCAACTTCTTCTGGATCAGGTGGTGATACTTTAACGATATATCACAAATCAAAAAGAAAGAACTCTGTTCTGTTAAAAATAAAAAGTAAAGCACTGAAAGTAGTGATTCAATTTGCTAGTCTTAGAGCTTGTCACAAAAATAAAAATAAAGTAAAAATTAAGATAAAGAAGAGGAGAGATAGAGCAGAGAGAGGGGCAGAGAGCATGTCCCTCTGTTTTATGACCTGCAGTAGGCGGACCCAAGGGGGGGCCGGCTGACAGCGTCACTCCTTCTGTGATATGAGTTTACACTCACAAAACTTTAATTTAACTAAACTATTGTTTTAATGTTTCGAGGTCGTGCCTTACCTTTCTCAGAACTTCACCATGGCTTAAAAGGTGGGACTTTGTCTACATGAAACAACATGGCATGATTAGGATCACTTATCAGTCAAAAAGAGGTAAAACATGACTAAGGCATAAGACACTTGAATATACAGTAGAACCAAGGACTTATACATGTTCCTTGTAGTTATATCTTAAGAAAACATGTCAGAGACATTTTACTGGCACATAACAAAAAGTATTAAACAAAAAAGAATCTCATGGAAATCTGTTCCACTCACCAAGGGTCAACGAGAGGGGGGGCTGGGGTTTTACCCCAAACCAAACTCATTAAGCAATACAACTTTATCTTGGCTTGACAATAACATAGAGAAATGTGGAAAACATCAGTTTTATGGATATATCCCACTGTTTGTTAATATATTCGAATTAATAAGATGGGATTGTAGTTTAATAGTTATTCAGAACTTATTGGAAAATCTGAATGACTACAGAGACTGCAGTGGGATTGAAATGTAACAGACACAGCAACAACACTGGTCATAAATAACGTTTGGACACGTGATGGGTGAGGAACACACGGATTAGGTTTCCCACCTAGACTTCCCCCACTGTTCTTTCAGAGGGAGAGACGTAGACATCAGACGTCATTACCTAATTTACAATTGTTAAAGACACATTAAGTCATAACATCTGTGTTAGAAAACAGTTCTCCTTCCTTCTGATGTGGAGAGAGAAGACTCTATCGTGCTTGACCTCGTTTGACCTGAGGAAAAGGAGTGCATCTTCTTTTGAGGGGGGGAAAGAAGACCAGATGTGCTTATTTGTTGTAAATTACTAAAAGAAGTCTCCGGTGATGTGTTTATAGCAAGAAAAACATTGTCTCTTCTTACTCGGTGGAGGGTAGAAGGGCCTGCCAGGTGCCTTTAAAGAAAAAAGTCAACTTATGGATGAAAGGCTTAATTAATGACAGAAACAGGGACTCTGCGAGATTCAGAGAAAGCTTCTCCTTTTCTTGCCAGGTCAAGAGGTGAGGGGCTCTCAGGCCCATATGCTGGATAAAGGAGTCAATTTGGGTTAAAGGTAATCAAGGCCGAAACAGGACCTCTTCGAGATGCAGAGACGAGAGGACAAGTTCCTACAGTGTGTATAGCGTCCGCTCCGATTCAACTTGTGAAGCGAGAATGTCGGCTGTCGGCTGTCTGAGCCATTGGATGCTCTGATTGGTTGTGTGCTAGCTGTATGACCATTCTGATTGGCGGTGTGCTAGCCAATCAGCTCGGTGTGCAGGAGGGGCAGAAGTGACGATTCTCCTTATTACTTTTTCCCTCCTGCGACGTCTTCGTATAACAACGAGCCCGAGAGCAGACAACGCGACCATCAGCTCAGCCATAATGATCTAATGCCAGGAATTGTATTCCACAAACGTCTTCTCAGGTCAAACGAATACGGAGCCAATACTGTGTGCCCTTTGTTTATCTAATCTGATAATCTATGGTCTGCTCTCCGTTCCGTCACTTCTTGTTTTCATGTTTTGGAGTACTGGCACGAGACTAGCGCCACTCGCTGTTAAGGAGGGTCATTGCATCTCACGCAAGCGCAGAACGCGTTCATGCTACTGTGGAGTTGGCAGCACGTCGAAGCGGTATGTTCATTGCAACTTTTCTGCCAAACGGGTCAGACGAGAGGCAACAGCGTTAAGTTTGAGCCTGGGCGGTGTGTGGGGGGCCTTACAAATGTAAACCCTTTGACCATGACTGTAGATGTTTATCATGCAAGGTCTGACAAAAACATTTTCTCAAGTTAAATTATGGAAACTTAGGGATCCGAGGAGCTTGAACAACTATGGACCAAAACAAAAAAACAAAAAATCACAGTGGTGAATAAAAGATACCCCTGGCTCAACTTTCACAATACCATCCAGCAATGAAACAAATTCTCCTTGTGAGGTTGAGAGTTGCTAAGTCTCCGAAGAATTTTAGACTTCAGTGTATGAATCAGATCTCTTGAATAACATGCAGCATGGAAGGAAGGTCAGAACATTCCCTCCAGCTCTCCAAATGTTACTGCCTTGAAGTGAAACTCTCGCCAAAAAGCAACCTAGGCTTTGTGAATGTATGTGAGTCAAACCTTTGTGTAAAAGCATAATTTCGACGAAAGACGCACTTTTAAGATTTACCGTAGTTTCAATTTCGGGCGAGCTCATTTTCAATGGGAGTGCAGGGGCACTCTTATGTTAGCATCAAAATCGCTATTTTTAAAACACTAAGCAGGCTCGACACAACATGAAACTTTGCTCGTAGCATCACCAGGGTATCTACACATGAACACGAGCATCGAGAACATTGTTTGTGTACACAGAGTTTACTAACAAGAAGGTTTTTGAACTACTCACGTTCGAAGCTGCATCTCCGGCGTGCGGCCGTCATGGCAGTCAAAAAGTCATCGATCGATCCGCCGCCGGCTCCTCTCTCTCTCTCTCTCTCTCCTTGCCCTTTCACCAAGCTCTTGGATCTCTTCGTCCGTCAGTTCGGGCTCAAAAAGGTATGGACGTCCGTCGAACTCGAACACCTCGCCCATTAAATTGTATTCTTCATACCCAGCCATGTCTTTAGGTGTCTCCTCTCGGTCGTCTTCACTGTTGTGCTGTGTCTGTGTCACTCAGGTACCCGGTAGCATACTGGCTTCCGGCAACAACTATCCACGCGAGATGTCACGTGACTTTTCCAGCTTTTGATTGTAGTATTGTTTCTTATATGAGGCTCCTTTTTCAACTTGAAGGTCAATATTGTTTATCACTAACGACAAAACAATGAATTATCCGTGCATTCATATGGAACTAAGCTTGAGGAGCGGCCCGCCATTACTCTCCTTCCTGGTAGGTCGCAGGCGGCGGATGGATAGTTTTCGTCTGCCATGACAGCCGCATGCCGGAGATGCAGCTTCTAATGTGAGTAGTTCAAAAACCTTCTTTTTAGTAAACTCTCAACAGTGTTCTCAATCCTTGTGTTCATTTGTAGAGACCCTGGTGATACTACGAGCAAAGTTTCATGTTGTGTCTTGCCTTCTTAGTGTTTTAAAAATAGCGATTTTTGATGCCCCTGCACTCCCATTGAAAAAGAGCTTGACTTGAAAACGAATGTTTGACTCGTATACATTCACAAATAAAGCCTAGGTTGCTTTTTGCCGAGAGTTTCGCTCTAAATACAGAACAGAGAGGAAGTAACCTTCATTTACAACAGTCGTAAAACATATCTTCCCCAAACAGTGACTCCCTGAGGTTTGAATTGATCATGCCTTTCCCAGGACAGTGACCCTTTGATGTTTTATTAGGACAGTAAATGTCATCTTATCTACCTTCCTGTAACCCCCATGTAGAGAACTGCTCCACATGTGGCTGTCTGACACCTTACCAAAAGGCATTCTCCCCTCTTCCTCTCACATCCTGATCCTGTTCTTTAGAGCACATTGATTACCGAATGGACAAATTATGTAATTTCTCACACTGCACTGTCCTGTCAATTACTATGCAAGTATACATTCCTGATTGTACTTCAAACTACATTGTGATGTTATGGGGTAACTTTACAGTTTAATTGATGGTCACCAGGAATACTTGTAAAGGAAATCGCATTGTAAAGAGTGACAGTGACAAGCCTTAAAACTCATTTTCATGCCAAACTCCCTAGTTCCATTTCCTTTTTTATAATGCAGCAATATTGATCCTACTACAGTAGACAGCACCACAGTAAGAAGATGTGGATCAGAGTTGCATTTCAATGGCAGACATAAAACCAATCAAACTGCTAGCATACACACATACATACCAATATACTATAGGCCATTAAACAATTCTGCAGTAATTGGAAGCGATTAAAGAAAACCTAACATCCTCTTTATGACCGACTCTTGCCACAGAAACAGATTATGGTGGTTCTTTGTCAAATCACTCTTAAAGTGACATGTGCCTTTAATGTACCTTGTAATGTGATGGGCCTACTCATCAATCATTTTACACCACCCCTCAACCATACATTAAACACACACACGCAAACATAGCCTCGTAGCTTCCTGTGAAAAACTGTGGCAAACAGCACATCCAGGGATGTAATCTGAGGTAAACACTTAAATATGATTTGTGTAATAAATGTTGTGACCTTTTTAGAAATATTTATGAGGTACTGCATAGATTATAGCAAACAGTATCAAAGTGGCCCTCTCATCTTGGAATTTATGTAGAGGAACCACTTTCAAAGGAAAAAAGAAGCTCCTAAAAAATTCAAGGGAGTGTTTCATCAAGGAGTTTGTATCCTGGTTTGGTTTGGTTTATCATAAGAAACAGCCTGTTCGCATCCAAAGTATTACCATATCGGTCAACTGTGAAAGCTGCTTTTTACGACCCATACGAACATATCTCGTTAGGTGGCAACCTCTAACAGCAGCAAGGAAAAGTCAGGCAAAGTAGAATTAAGATCCTCAAGGTCTGCGGATGGGCTGGTCAAAAAGGAACAGGGTTATTTGAACTTATCGTACATAGTATAGTGTGACGTCATCAACATACCGTAACTGAATTACGAACGTAACATTTAACTCAGATATTTTAACCCAAACCACATTCATTTTTTTTTTTTTTTTTTTTTAATCTAAGCCAGCAGCTTTAGAGCCCGTGCCTAAACCCAACTGAACTGCAAGCATACAGCAATTCCTGCCGCTGGTGTTGTTAGTACAAAAGTTGTGCCTTTTGTATAAAGAATTCAGTATTGTGCTTTAAGTTGGTATGATGACTTACACAATTTTAAAGCAGCCTTGATAAAGGGATGTTGATGCATAATGCAAGAAACAAGAACAAGAAACAAAAATCCACTGTCCATCTTGTCGTGTCTTGTGTTTTGATTCCCATGCCCTCTTGTGTCCTTTCAGTGTCTCCTGTGTTCTTCCCTCTGTGCATGTTTGTCTCCGCCTCTCTGTCAGCATGGTTCCTCTGTGATTCCACTTCGTCATCTCACCTGTTGTTCCACCTCACCTGTTCCTCGTCTCATCGTCAGTGTCTGTGTTTTTAGTCTCTGCTTTCCCTTCTTCTCTTTGTCCGTTCATTGCTTCTGTTGGATGTCCCTTGTGAAGTTTCCTCCTGTGTCTCCGCTTGTACCTCCAGTCTCCCATTTGGTATGTTTTTGGATTTTGGTTCTTTGTGGCACTTTGATTTGTACTTTGTCTCTTTTGTTGGTGCTGTTTTGCTGCTTTGCTCGCTTTCACTAGCTTTCACTAGCTTGTGTAGCTAGCTCCTTTAGTTTGTTTGTATTCAGCTTTTGTTTAATAAAAGCTCACGTTTTGATCCCTCTGATCCTGCCTCCTGTTCTAATCTGCGTTTGGGTCCCCACTGCGTTTAGTTTTCCCCTTTAAACCTGACAAAAATCTTTTAAATATTCAGCATTTACCATTGAAAGTTAATGTTAAAAGGTGCAAACAGGGAGGCTCAAGCTGGTGAATGACAAATACAAATCCTAATAATTATTATTTTTATTTTTTTTAATACATATACATGCTTGCAAAATATACATAAAACACAATACTAATAACAGATTATTTTATAAAGTAGATACAGAAAGACAGTTTTTTTTAATGATTATTTCCTGTTTCCTGGGCTTTACTTTGTTCTGTGTGGTGATATATTTAGTACGAATCATGTTTCAGCAGAAGCCACCAAAATGTCTCCTGCCAAGTCTCACTGCAACGTTCCTCTGTGCTGTTTATTCAGTGTTGCTGCTTGTTAACATTATGTTAAACAGCAACTGGATGTTAAAGTTTACCCCCTTTTCATTTGGCGACACATCACTGAGCTCATCTTCCCCCTAACCGTCGTCACACTGCCTCTCTCCAAGCTCAGTCATTTCATCCGTTCAGAGACCCTCAGGGGCAAAACGCAAAGCATGGATGAACAAAAAGATGTGAACTCAAACCAATTTCATGACAAATTCCTTTGTAGCAATGTATTAGTGTATAAACAAATACAGATTAGCTCTTCTACAGAGCCTACTGCCCAGAATCAAGGTCAACCTACAGATGATTGTGGAGATGGAATTCGAAAATCTGATAAATGCGAATTCCTTATAGAAACAAAGCCGCTGCATATTTGGAAAACAGGAGTCTGCTGAACACAGCAGCAATTTAGTCAAACAGGGTGGAATAGATGAAGAGAAACAAGGCCAGCTGCTACCCGCCTCACTCTCAGCACGCCAATGAAGAATACATACAATCCGACCTGAATGTAATTATAGCACATTCATTTGCTGTCATTGAAATGTGTGAATTAGATAAGCGGCCTATTATCTGCCTTTGACAATGTTCACAGGTGGACTTCTAACATGAGGTGTAGGATGAGGAACATTATGCAAATTAATATTTACATGTACATCTAATAGAAAGGATGAGGAAAAAAAAATATGTATGAGTAGACTTTTGCAGCAGCAGGTTGCATTGGCAACAGCAGCATTTATGGTTCAGAAAAGTCCTGAGCACTTTTGGACGGTTACCATGCAGTTTAGTGATTTCCATGCCATTGTTCTCGATATTCCTTCTTGTGTCAATCAGGTCAAACTGTCAATTCGGCTTATACTTGTATGTATCTATCCAACTGTTTGTCACCTCAACAGAAGAGGTTCTATTTTCACCTGTGTCCAATGGTTTGTCGGTTGGTTGGTTTGTCAGCAGGATTTCACAAAAACTGCTGAATGGATTTCTGTGAAACTTTGAAGTAGGGTTCTTAGCCCAGAATGGGCCCCATTAAGTTTTGGTACTGAACCGGACAGAGGGACGGATCCAGGATTTTTTTTCCCACCTTTGTTAACCTTTGTCTGTGTGCTGTTTGGTCCTAGGCGGGCAGTGTAAAGTGTGTTTGTCAGAGCTTTTATTCTAAAGAGCTGCCTGCTTTTGCTGGAAACAATGTTGCGAAAATGAGAGAAGGTTGAGAGAATTCCTGTACCTAATTCAGCAGCAATCTATCCAATGCTCCTGGGTATACGGTAACAGGGCCATTGCTAAGTCCTAGGGGTGTAACGGTTCTGAACCGAAACCGAAAACCTTGATTCAGAAACTCATTCTATCTTCCCGAACCTCAGTTCATCCCCGGTTTCATTTCTGCAAGATGGTTAATAAACCTGAGCTCTTAGATCCCCTGGCCACATTCCGGTCAGCCGTGTGGAGACATTTTGGGTTTCCAGTTGATGTTAAGGAGGATGGCAGTCGCGTCGTTATCAAAATGCACGTAATTTGTCTTCTGTGTTTTATGAAACTTGTTGTGGGAGGGCCAGCAACACTTCAAA
>OMLP01036327.1:4780-16585 GCA_900302685.1 Spondyliosoma cantharus | reverse complement strand
CAAATGTAAAATACAGACACAATCTCTGTTTCTTGAGTTTAGGCATTGAAAAGCAAGTTTCCAGTTGATGTTAAGGAGGATGGCAGTCGCGTCGTTATCAAAATGCACGTAATTTGTCTTCTGTGTTTTATGAAACTTGTTGTGGGAGGGCCAGCAACACTTCAAACATGCAAGCGCATATGCGGAGACATCACCCTGACACTTGTGCCCCGTTTACACCAAGGGTAGACGCAGATATTTCCCTGTGGTTTGGCCTCTCATTTACACGAAAACCCTGTTTGCATGTGGCCTGTTTGCATTTTCAAATACAACTGCTCTACTATATCGACGAGCAGAGGCGAAGGAGTACATGGAGGTCAGCATTTTTACTGCAGCTTTCCCTTCCAAGACGTGTGTACATTGCCTGCCAATGTCACTGCCGCGATGACTGTCCACTTGGGACGGTTGCACAAGTTGCTGGACAACTTGTGCAGGGATTTGAAGAAGCTCATGGCCTCCCTCAGTGCCGAGGTGCTGTGGCTGGGACTCATGTAGAGATAAAGCAACCAGAAGCCAAAACCACTGATTACATCAATAGGAAAGGGAGGTTTACCTTAAACATTCAAGCTACCTACGATTATAAATATGCCTTCATGGATGTGGTAGTGAAATGGCCTGGGAGTGCGCACGACGCCCATATTTTTGCAAACTCTACACTTAACACGTTCTCGAAAGATAAAAGCATCCTTCCCTGTCCAAGGCAAATCATTTTAGATGACGAGGCCATCCCGGTTTAGATACTAGGCGACCCTGCATATCCACTGCTCCCATATCTTATGAAAGAATATGTTAATGGGGAAAGCACTGTCCAGGAGCAGTACCTTGGACTATCTTTGTGCCGAGCAAGGATGGTGATCGACTGTGTGTTTGGCAGACTAAAAGCCCGGTTCGGAGCCCTGAGAAGGGCCATGGACATTAATCTGGCTGATCTTCCCTTTGTAATTTATGCATGTTTCGTGCTGCACAATTACTGTGAAGCTTCCAAGGACACGGTAGACGACAACAGTGTTGCTGAGGCAATTCAACACGACAGGGAAAACCAGCCAGAGGAGACTGCATCACATCAGAAGGGAAGAGGGTCAGGAGAATCCTCACTCAATTCCTGGATCCACAAAAGGGACAATCTTCTCTCCATTGTGTGTGTGCGTGTGTGGGGTTGTTGATATATCAGACAGTATAACATTGTATGACATTTCAAAGTTTAAAGTTCTCATTGTCAAAGTCAAAATATTGTAAACTATGTTCATCACAGACGTACAAACTGTGTGCTCCTTACATGCCAGTACTTGGGCAGTATATTGTGGCTACATTTCAAGGTGTTAAGCATTTAAATTTACAACATGTTAAAGCAAATATGTTTACAGTTTTCTGTTCTTTACATTGTACATGTTTAGTCACTTGGATGTAATGTATTGACATTGCCCATTGCCGTACTGTTGTAGCACATGAGGACGACTGATGTGACTTCTCTTCATCTTTTTTGCCTTTTGCTACTACTTTTGTATGTGTATGTTTACACAATATGGATGGAACTATTGTGACAGACATTTCCTTCAGGATGAATTACTCTGTTGCACTACTATCACTTGAATCACAGGGTCAGTCCCTGCCCTGTCACCCATTCTCACACAGCCTCGGCACATTCATGTGGACTTTGTTGTTATTTAGTATCCTTTTCTTAGTATCTTTATCTTTATTGCCTATATTATTCATATAGATCTCTTTTTTACAATCCTTCTTATGTTGTGTGTGTGATGTATTTATGTATTTAAGCTACTAGGACCCTGCATTTCCCCTAGGGGATCAATACAGTTTCTATCTATCATTCAGACATTCATTGAAACAAAACCAACAATACATACATGACAATGATATGACAATAAATATATACCCGAAGCAGGTTATCTGCTTCACTGTGGGGGTGATGGCCACACTGCCATCAACATCTTGAAACTCTGCCTCAGACTCGACGTCCAAGACTTCCACCAAGGACGAAGCAGATGTGGCAGTGGAAGGAGGGACGGAATCCTCCAGATCGTTGGACTCAGTGCCGGAGGTGATGGTTGTAGTGGCTGGGGAACCACACCTGCTCACACAGTGTGTCTGGGCCTGCAGACACACGCCCAGTGTCCATTGAATTTCCCTCTGATTGCCTTTAATTTTCGCTGTCAGATGGGCTCGAGTTATCTCCTCCTTCGCATGAGGAAACTCCTCGTTGGTCTCAGACGGGTATTTCTCCAAGAATTGCACCAACATGTCGACATATTTGGACTAGCAAGATTCCCAGTCCACATTGTCTTGGGCTTTACTTGTCTTGTAGTCTAAAGGGACATTAAGGAGTAACTCAACCTTGATGTCTGTCCACACGAACGAACCTCGCGCCAAAATTGTTGTTTTTACTACAGGCAGTTGTATCAGAGAGGAAGATTGACAGACCAAATGTTACCTATCCTGTGACAACGGACAACGGCAAAAAAATGTAGACTGGTCTTAAGAGAAGTGCTTTTTATTTATTTTTGTCATACCTCAGACTGGTGTAAGAAGTTTTTCATTTTTATTTTATTTATTTAGACAATGTAGACTGGTCTTAAGAAAATTGTTTGGTTTTTTTGTATTCCAGGATAGTTAAGAGATTAATAGAAGTGTTGTTTTTTTTTTGTTTTTTTTAAAATTGCGGACTGGTCTAAAGAGAAGTGTTATACTTGGTTAAGTTAATATAACTTAAGTAATGTTCATGTTCTTGCCCAGCCATGTACATGTGGGGCCCACAATTGAAGCCTATAAATAATATGAAGCCCCTTTTAGACAGAATTTGTGTGTAAAGAAAGTCTACCTATAAGCCTTGGTTTATTTACCTCTAATACTACCTCAGAGCCACATCAATTCTGTGCAATCCCTCCACCTCTGGGCCAGATGCAGATGATGGGGTAGAAAATTAGAGTAATGTTTCCGCCTTTTAAAAGGCAGTGTAAATGGGGCTTCAGTTTTTCAGATATTGTCTCAAAACCAAGGGGTACACGAAAAATCCCAGAACGCTTTGCTGGGACAGCTTGCCTAGAAATGTTATCTTTGCAAATAACAATGCACAATTTTGAAAATCAGTTGAAATGTCTTCACATCTTGCATAATGTAGAAAGGAATGGGTATCATTAGAACACAAATCTCAGAAAAAAAATGCTATTTATAATTTCATTAACGTTAACCTGTGTTTACAGGTTGGTGAGTTGCCAGCATCCACTGTAGATCTCTGATAAGTGGAGGCAAAGTCCATGGGAGCAGGGTAGAGACCTGAGCAGCAGTGTCAGCTGGGATGAACAAATATAATTAATTGAATTACTGGCTCAAAAATATACTTGATAAGACTTGATATTATAAAAACTAAAAAAGAAACACTGACTAAATAAACTTTTTTTAAATAAAATAAATTATGTGTGTGTGTGTTTATACATATATTTCTATTAATTGAATTTAATAATTGAAATAAACTGAAATAATTAAGGTCAAAATTCTCATAAATCCCACACTCATATATTAAACATTACCATGAGTGTGGGATTTATGAGAATTTTGCCCTTAATTACTTGCATCCATTGCATGCAATGAAGCATTTTATTGTATATTTTTGCAGGTCTTGGAGCATCTATTATTTTGTGGGCTTTACCAGTAACCAGAGTATCAAGAGGTTCCAACAGTTCCAAAATGGTAGATGAATACGTTGACATATTTTGATGACACTAAGGCAAACGTTTTGAGGGGTTCTTTGTTATTTTTGCAAATAACAATGCAACAGTTGGAATGTCTTTGAGCCTTAGCATAATGTAGAAAGAAATGGGTATCATTAGAACAAGAATGTCAGAAAAAAATGCTATTTATAATTTCATTAACATTAACCTGAGTTTACAGGTTGGTGAGTTGCCAGCATCTACTGTAGATCCCGACAAGTGGAGGCTAAGTCTTAATATTACTAAGGCAGTAAAGCACCAAGTCCAGCCAGATGTGTCATGGAGGACATACAGTGTACGTGTTATTGGAAATGCAGGTAAAAAACAGATTTTTGGGGTGTGGGATAAGTGAAGCTGTATGAGATTTGGATAAGCCTATATTTCTTTTTTTTTTTTTGTCTTTCTAAGATACATATGGAGATGCTCGGCGTAAACTTACGCAAGCTGAGATTACATCTGACCTCCAGACAGACACTGATGTTCCAAAGAAGTGACCAAGAAGGTAATGTAAATGTACTTAAACCTGTGACTGTCCTCAGTGGAATTTTATAGTTTACCTTCACAGCTCATAAAGGATGATTTTGCATATTTTACCATTTTTTTATTAGTATAATAATAGTTGTAGGGATGCAACTGCATGAAATAAATATGACAGTTTTACAGAATTATTTTTAGCCAGCATAACTAAAAATTTCTTGCCTGTCATGGCTGACACATGTGACACATGATTGATAATTTCACATTTTGGACAGTGCTCTGAAATGAACCGTCAACTTGTAAATACGTCACAACTGGCCAAAAGACACATTTTCATATTTTGTGCCAGGCAGGTTGTTGCACAGTTTCATCATGATCCATAGTAAACAACATACTGTATACAACAATATTGATATACAGTATAACATGCTGATAGGCAGGAAATTCCCGCACACATTTCAAACCAGCAAATGTTAGTAGTGGTACATACAGGAGCGCTGCATCAGACACGTCTTTGTTTTTATGATTAACTGAAAAATGTTAGATGATTTTCTTCTGGCCTATGTTATAAAACATACACAGGCTGCTACAGCTGTGCAGCGGCACATCCTCTGTGCTATGGCTCAGCTGATCGGTGCTCAGATGGCGGTTAGGTCTTCCAATGTTAAACTCTTTTTATACAAAGTGTAGCCAAACACCAGGCTGAAGAGAGAGGAACAGCAGAGCTCACCTCTGACAGCTCGTCTGTGCAGCTGCAGATGAGACGGCTGGAGAGAGCAGTGCCGTCCTTTTTTTTTTTTCTTTCTTTCTTTCCTTCTTTCTTATTTTAGCAGCACCGTCTTTACAGGTGAAGCATGCATCGATGTCTGCCCAACAGGGGTTCTCCTGCCTATCCAAGGCAAAGGCCTGTGATTTTGGCCGCCGCCTTGGTTAAAGCTATGTGCGTGCATGGGTGACGTTCTGATGTAGCATCTTGCACAAATTTCTGTTAGAAAGGCAAAGTAAGCCTGTATGTGGAAAGATGTCGCCCCCGAGATGTAAAATGTGTATTATAGAAGACAAACACACATTTCAGGACCTCTGACTTGTATCATCAGAACAGACATGTCCTATGATTTTCAGTATCCTTTCATATTTAATAAAGGTGGAGCAATGTCTGACCATAATATTCTCAGCTGTCAGGATGTGCTGTGTCATTGCAACATCATTTATATCTGAAGCATAAAATATAATAGATAGAAAGAAATTTGGGCTCTGGAATGAATACAGTGAGGAGAACAGGGAGCCACCAAAAAAAAAGACTGAAGACACAGATGCAGCTCTAAAAGATGACCACTCAGAGAGGAGAAGGAGGAAGAGACAAGAACAGCAATGTATATAGTTCAGAGAATACTGTTTTAAGTTGAAGGAGAGTGACAAAATGTAATTTCAAGTAATAGGACATATACAACCTGTCGTCCCCCCCAAACAAAGAAAAATTCCCCAAACTTTTGGATTGGTTATAGGCCTTATAGGCTCAAATTGTATTGTGCTTTCTTAAACTTGTATGTGTATGCCTGTGGTACTTGGACCAACAGACAATACTAACACATTTGAGGGTCCACCAAATTCTAACGTTTACAAGCTGTATTAACTATCCAAAACAAGACCATTCCACTCAATAATGCGTAAGTTTTAATCGATGCTAATATTGTCCCTGTGTATTTACCAAGACATTACTATGTGTAAGTAACTTGTAAATAACCATTACGTATTCAAGTTTTGTATTGTTTGCTAAAGTATCTTTTACCTGAATGTAGACCATCCAAAAGAACCCAAGTTCTTTCAAGGGAGGACGAAGCAGAGACTTGTGATGAGGACGAATTGCCACCTTCTCCTCCCCCTGAATTTGGCAGACCAGCAATAGGATATAAGCCTAATATCACCTTGAGAGGGAGTGGCTCCAGTGCGACCCCGAGTGTTCAAAGTGCTTCCTCAAGTGTGACCACCCACATTGAAGGGGCCATTTTTGTTGGTAACTCTCTTGGAAGAAGTGAAGGGCACTCAAAGAGTACATGGCAAAATGTTGAACACACTACTGAAGCAGAAAGTGGCTGTGCCAGTGCTGGAACCACCTGAAGGGGCAGTTTTTCCTTTAAACACAATCCAAGATGTGCAGGCCATGAACGACTCAGAGTTCATGTCTGGAGTTGTAAGTTCAAACTCTGATTCACGTTTAATTGTAATTGTATTTGGCACTGAAATATAATCTGACTGTTAACTGATTACTCTTCTTTATTTCCTGTGCCTTTCACTCCATACACTCAGATTGCTATGGTGGGAGAAATAGGAGGTACGTCATTGGATGATGCCACCAGAAGAATGATGGCATTCCTCATGTCCAATGAATTGGCACTCCAGTTCAACCTTTTTGGACGCCATGGCAAGAACAAGTTCAGAGAGCTGCGGAACCCAATACTTTTCTTCATCAAGGTTGCATGAAATTGATCAAAAGGTTTTGATAATGTTAAATACTACTATTTCTATTTGAAGTAATTAGGAATGTAATGGTAAATGCATGGTTTGGTTTTGCACCTCTATTTCTTGTATGGAGAGTGAAACCATAACCTCTCTTGGAATATCATTTGAATGCCTCAGGCTGATTTTCACTAGACTTTCACTATACATACACAAGTATTCATTGCTCTATTCTTCAAATACTCTATTGATCAAAATGTGTAATCATATCATTTTTACAGACCTTGGATATTATAACTATCAGGTTCATTAGATCTCTATAGATCATGAACAAATGTACTCCATTTCATGAAATACTTGCCATACTGTGTGATTGGGTAGCAGGACGCTTCTTGTGATTCAGTGATGATAAAGAAGGTACCCCATAACTTTATTTTTTGAATATATATTTATACAAACAGGTAACTATTTGGTGATTATTATTATGCCTAATGGGATTTAGATTAGACAATTGTGCATCCATTGGACTGTGCTCCTCCGAGAAAAAAAAACATTGCAGTGGTTACAGCCAGAGTTATTAAGTTGGCTCTTGTGAATTATTTTTAGGAGCGCTCAAGAGGAACGCATTGACACGAGGAATTACACAGAAGGATGCAGAAAGGGCCCTCTCCAAGTGGTTCATCGGAGCCCGTGACAGAGGTGGAAACAGAACAGTAAGAGCTCAGAGAGAGCTTCAAAAGAGAGTGGGGTACGCCACCAAGAAGAAGAGTCCCAGTAGGTAAAAATTTGCACCACTCAGGTTATGCTATGGTGTTGTGGACTTGATTTTTGGAGGTCAAATGTTAAGGTGTCACCTCAATGTTTTCTGCCCCATTCTTTTCTCTTTTTAAAAAAAGAAAAAAGGTAAGTGCAGCTCAAATGTTTAATGTTTAAAACAAGTTTTATTAAACATTCATTAAAGTACAACTTTATATTGTGGTTTTTGTTCCAAAATTGTAGCACATTTTTTTTTGTGACTAAAGAGGAACAATGCAAGATTTTTACCTTTTTATTATATTTAAATTATTTATTTAACAGTTTGGGAGTAATTGTGATGGTTAAATGACTTGTACGGGGAGAATGGAGGCTTTCTGCCTTCCACCTAGCATCTCATGGCCAAAAAACAACCAGGATTGACCCCGTGTCCCAGCTCTCATTTTAGCGGCACAACAACACAAACGTGCCCCGTAATCCGTCATGCTCTGACACTGGCTGCAGTAGATGGATGATCCAGTCATCTGCACTAAAAAAACAACTCATAATTTGACCATATACAGCTATTACTTTAACTATTTGCATAATGTTACTACAGTGTTACTTTCATAGAATAGTGTGTGTGTGTGTGTGTGTGTGTGTGTGTGTCACCTACTTAGGCCCCTCCTAAAACCCAGCCAGGTCCCTCTTAAAGTGACACAGCCTCAATGGGTCCCAGGAACATTGCCTAGTTGGGACCTATTTAAGATCCAGTCTGATCCCTCTCTGTACCCATATGGCCAAACATATGGGGCCTACATGGGTGTTCTATAACCCAGCAAGTTGGGCCCCACCTGAAACCTAGTCAAAACCCACTTGAAACCCATATGGGCAAACACAGGTGGGGCCACGATGGAAACTGCAGACAAACCCACTTGATACCCATAATGTAGCCTATTTGGGTCCCAGTCAGATCCGTCTTAAGGTCACACAGGTGGAGCCTAAAAGGGTCTCAGAAAAAGTGGCCGGTTTGGCTCCATTTAAGGTCCAGTCATATCCCTCTTCATGCCCATATGGGCAAAGACATGGGGCCTACATGGGTTCTGTGCAACTCACCAAGCTGGGCCCCACCTGAAACCCAGTCAGAACCAACTTGAAACCCATATGGGCAAACACAGGTGAGGCCACCATGGAAACTGTGGACAAATCCACTTGGGACCTTTATCTGCAGCCCAAATTTAAACCTTATGGGCCCCACATGGACATGCTGGCTGGGTGATATTGATATGCAACAATCCTTTAATAAAATCCAGAATTTTTTTTCAGGAAGTTTTCCAAAAGGTTTTTCAGTCTGTTTTTAAAAACCGAAGTTCAAACCGAATCATGGGGTTTGGTGAACCATTACACCCCTACTAAGTCCCATTGCTCCTCTGTCTAGAATGGAGCGAGCTGAAGTGGTTAAAGGCAGGAACACACCGGGCCAACTGTTGGACGTCTGAAGCGTTTGGATTAGGTCGGAAACAAATCTGTTCGGTGTGTACAGCTGCGTCGGAGGCTTTCGGAGCCGCGTGGACAGCGTCTGATCCGACTGAACATGCGAAGTCTGAGGAGGTTGGCATTCGGCCATCTAAGCCATTGAATACTGTGATTGGCGGTGTGTTAGCGAATCAGCACGGTGTGTGGGCGGGGCCGAAGTGACGATGGTTTCTCCTTATTACTTGTTCCCTACAGCGACGATGTCTTTGTAAAATAATGAGCCCGAGAACACACAACGCGAGTGTCACCCTAGCCATAGTCATCTTTCCAGAAATGCCAAGTATTTAGTCCACAAACATCTTCTCGAGTCGAGCGAATACTGAATCAATACTGTGTGCGCTTTGTTTTTATCTGCACTCCCTTTCATCATTTCCTGTTTTCATGTTTTGGAGTACTGGCACGAGACTAGCGCCACCCGCTGTTAAGGAGGCTTATTGCATCTTGCGCAAGCGCAGAACGTACACGCTGCTGTGGAGTTGGCAGCACGTCGAAGCGGTGTGTACACTGCAACTTGTCCGCCGAACGGGTCAGACGAGAGGCAACGGAGTGGTCGGATAAGGCAGTTGGACGTCTGGGCGGTGTGTGGGGGCCTTTAGACATCTGATTTGATTGCCCTCGATTGGGCACCTTCCCTTAGAGTTTTTCTGGGCACTGAAGGGAGATCCTGACATAGTACTCGCTGGGGGGCGGGATTACATATCTCATTTGGCCTGGAAAAACCTCAGGATCCTCCATGAGGAGCTGTAAAACATTCCTGAGGAATGGGATATTGTCTGCTGCCACTGCGACCCAACACCGGATAATCAGAAGAGAATTAATGAATTGGATGGATGGATGGAGGATGGAAAAATTATGGCACTGTCATGGCCCGCCAAACTGACCACAGGTATACCCTGCAAAAGATAATGGTTCTTTCAGATTTTCTTGAGTTTCTGCCGTGCAAGCATAACCCATTTCCTCAACAAGGCTTCCTAAAAGGAATTCTTCAAACTGCCTCATTCATCTTGTTGATTGAAGCCACATCATGGTGGCACTGAAATCAGTTTTTGAGATGTAGGAAAGTTCGAAGATTTTACAGCGCCTTGATCAAAGGAAATAGAACACTTTTTATTTAATTCCTTATAGCTTGGCACTTTGTTTTACAGTGATTTGTACAAGGAACTTTGAGACTGAGAGAGATGTAATGGCAGAGAGAGAACGAGGAAGACAGTGAGAGAGATGAATAGAGACCACATCTCCTTTTTAGAGCGCTGCAGATGTCTTCAGAAGGAACATTCTTTTCTCATTTTGCTAATGCAGTTACATAACACATCAGTATATCAGCAGTGTGGAGCTCTGGAACAATTAGCCCTCCTGTGAAATCAGTCACAATGCTGCTAATGCCTCACATTCATCTGACTTTCAGATTGATATTTTTAATTAAAAGTAACTGAAAAATCAACTCAAAGCCTTCCTCACATGCTTTTGTGGGTTTCCTTTAGCACATTATGGACTACAAGGTAATGCTGGGAGAAGATTTTGTTGACTCGGAGCTCTGTGCCTGTTCTGCAGAGATAGAGGTGAAGTCCAGAAACCCATCTCACTGCTATCTGTGCCCAACACACACATAGACAAACAGACAAATGCGCACAATGATGAGTTGTTGGAAGCAGCATTTACACATAGGCTGCCCTGGACACACAGTGAGATTGGGTGGGTCACAGGGAATCCAAATGAACGGGGGCAATGGAAAATTGAAAACTGAGAGAAATGGTGGGGGGACGCAGGAAGGCAGAGTGATGGTGTGTGATATGTGATAAGAGGTGCATGCTGAAAAGGCTTTGAATTGACCTATGTGAGGGCAGAGGAGGGTCTGGAGTGATGGTTTTAGAATGGAGAAAGCCAAAGGATGGAGATTGAGGAGTGGCCTTATGATTACAGAAAGCATAGAGAAACAGTATAGCATAAGCATAAGGATGTGCTGAAAAAAATCATTTAATGATGACGCCTGATTAATTGAAGAAGCTATGGTTGACATGGTTGAAAGCACTCAATCATTAGAAGCAAATTACTTGGTATACAGAGTGTAACAGAGCTCAGTATTGCAAGATAAAGCTGAGACACAAATGCCATGCAGCTCAAGCATCGTATCTCTTTGCTGCATTCTGGTCTATTGATATTATTGACTGCAGTTTATTTATTGGCAACTGCCAGGGTGACTTTTTACTCGTCAAAACCCCAGCAACCTCATGGCTCTGATTTTACGGTGGCATGTTCTTAAGAACAAAAGTAAGCATGGCAACTGTCATCAGAGTCTGTTTCTCAGTCTCATGGTCACACTAACAGTTCCTAATAAAAAAATAATAATTTTGCATCCATGAGAATTTGTGTGGCTTTTTAAACAATAAGTTTAAAAAAAGTTTAAAAAAAACAATTCAAGGCGACTGAGGTAGTCAATAAAATAGTCATTTTAATCCAGTCCAAGATGCTTTCCTCGACCTAGCCAAGTCATTTTTGTGCCAGAACAAAAACTAACCAGAGCTAGTCATATCATCAAAGGTTTATTTTTCAAAAATGACTTTTCTGAAAGGTACAGATACCCACCACTAACTAGAATAGAATGAAATCATGTAAAAATAAGGCTCTTGTAGACTTTGCAATTGTTATCAGACTGCATATCAAATTCTGAGTCATTGCTCAAAAATATGAAACTACTGTTTTACAGCTTCTTCTTTCATTATTGTGTACTGGATACTTGTTTTCGGGCTGCTGTTGGACAGGGAATTTGTAATTAAAATGTTTGTTTGCTATGTCAATATGGTCTCCAAGCCTGGTGCTGTTCCTGAATGCGTGCAAAGATGCA
>OMLP01036322.1:2586-17821 GCA_900302685.1 Spondyliosoma cantharus | reverse complement strand
TACAGGGTCCCACATCTTCTTTCATTTGACTTTGAGAATTTGAGCATTGTGTAATCATAGAGTGAAGGATCTAAAGACGTTGCCCCTCCACAACAGCTCTGCTGGTCTCCAGTGAGCTCAGAAGCTGCTCTCAGCCTGCTGACCAGCATCACTCCCAGCGTTCCCATTTCATTGTTCACCCTGCTCACTGTGGCCAGTCTTCATTAAGAATGTGCACTGGGGCTTAATAAGGGTCTGTTGTGAGCGACACTGACCCGAGGACCCTTAATTTGCCATCTCCCGGCCGCGTTGGATCAGAACCTGCCGCAGTGAGCGGAGCCCCACATGAGTGCTCTTTATTTCCGCCGTGCCCTACTTCCAGCTGAAGAGCTCATTAAATGAGATCTTGTGTTAAAGCTGGAAATAGAAAGAGAAGCTGGGGTGGGGAAACAATAATCGTGTGAGTCTCGTTGCCTTTGGGAGTTCTGTCGAGTGGCCATCACGAGTGTGTGTGTGTGAGTGTGTGATGGATGTTTCATATACATATAGAGACACATTATAATTCTTTATTGATGCTCATCATGAATTTGTGACTGTTTTTCTTCCTCGCTGTCTTTTGGTGTCTGTGAAGGAAACATGCCGTGGTTCTCAAGTTAAACATTCAAAGAAGGAAGAACGGCGGCGTCGGACCACAAAGAGAGCAGACTTCCTCCAAACAGCAGCACCACCTGACTGACTGGCTGACTGACTGTCTGACTGACTGACTGACTGACTGACTGACTGGCTGACTGACTGACTGACTGACTGACTGTCTGACTGTCTGGCTGACTGAGTGACTGACTGGCTGACTGACTGACTGACTGGCTGGCTGGCTGACTGACTGACTGACTGACTGACTGACTGACTGACTGACTGACTGGACTGACTGACTGACTGACTGACTGACTGACTGACTGACTGACTGAGTGACTGACTGGCTGACTGACTGACTGACTGACTGACTGGCTGACTGACTGATGACTGACTGACTGACTGACTGACTGACTGATGGAGTGACTGACTGACTGACTGACTGACTGACTGACTGGCTGACTGTCAGAGACAAACCCTCCTTGTGGTGATAGTTAGTTTACTCTCAGTGTGGTGAGACACTCAGACTGTACGACAGCTCATGTCACCAGAACAGTTTGTGTCACATCAGTGAGACACATTCAGACTGTCGTGGGTCAGAAACGATCTTTAGCAACAGCAATACTGAAGAAGCAGTCATCACGTTAACTATGACCCACAGATGTTCATTAACCAATCAGACAAGTGACAGATTAGATGTTAGAGAAGTATGTTTGGTCAAAACCACAGATAAGTTCAAAGTGAACGTTACGATTGTTACGGTTGAAACGTTTGCTTCTCTCTCGTCACGACACATAATGTGATAGAAATTCAACCTGAAGCTGTCTGACGTGAGGATGCTCACCCTGCTCTCCGGTTGTCTCTGCTCGTCAACAGTCAACTTGTTCTGGATAACGTGAGATGAAAAACTAGTTATATCTTAGTAATATATACATTCAGGAAGACGTGCCCAGTGGGGAGGAGGTCTAAAATACAAAACAACACCATCATCCCGTCACTGTCGACAGTCAACGTCCTGATGGAGGTGAAGATGTGATGAAACTGCACCTGAAGAAATAAGATTTACTCAACTCTGTCAACACTTCCCAGTTGGTGCAGTGCCAGTTTTGGTATTGATTTGAATGAATGGCGTCAGTGTGGTTGAATGTTTCAGTGGTTTGGTTCTCTGGTGCGTCTGCCTCTGATTGAGTCCAGTTTGGATAACGTGAAAGCTGTCGAGTGAACTGGACAGAAACAGGAAGGTTGCTTCCAATCAAACTCGTGTGAAAGGAAGGCGGACTCTCTGCTGGACTGTGAGAGGATCATCATTTGATTTAGCTTTGAGGTTTTTATCTAACGTATGTGTGTGAACTACAAAGAAACCAAAACGTCCACAGAGATCCATCTGAGCAGCCTGTGTGGTTCTACAGCATCACGTGACAAACATGTCAGCACACGGCTGCAGCGAGTTTTATCCCGATACATGAGAAAGATAAAAGAGCAGTTCGCTCATTAAAAAGGGAGAGAGAAGCCCACACAGCTACGATCCCTCCTGTAATATACAGCAGATCCTCTCAGGACTGACACACACACACACACACACACACACACACACACACACACACACTCTTCTGTCTTTGTAACCACAGACAAGTGTTACAGACCCGCTGCGAGTCGCTGATGTTTGGTTTGAGTCCACCCAGAGCCGATGATGCACGGCTACACGAGTTATCAATGACTGACTTCATTCAACATTTGTTTTTCTTTGTTGGAGGCCAAGTGAACTGAACTGCAGGTGTAACAGTTACCTGTGAAGCTCACTCATACACACCTGATATCTCGTTAGTGTCAGAAATCATATTACACTTACTCACTGAGCTCAGCTGCCAGGCAACCAGTGAAGACTTCAGGAAGAAACTGTCCCAACTCGTCACGTCTTCACTTTGGTTTCTGTACGTTTAGGTAAGAAAGGTGTGACACGGTAATCTGTAATCTGTAATCTGTAATCTGATGCTAGTCGGCACAGTTTGTTACTGTTACTGTTAATGTTAAGCTAAGCTAACCAGCTGCTGGCTGCAGCATTTTACACTCAAACAGTGACTTGAAGTTTCTTTATTCCAGTGTAAAAGGTCACATTAAATGCATATTTTTCTATGAAGTTAATGTGAATATAAATCTGATTATGTGAGGGATAATGTATACAACGGTGGCCATTATCGGGAAAATAAATCCCGACAGGACGAACCGGATCCCGACGCGAAGCCCCGTTTATCACACGGCTACTTGCCAACACGAAACAAACTTCACACAGTGTCTTTTTACAATTTATTTACTACCATTCAGTGTTTTTCAGCAGAGAAATATAGTTCTCCAAACCGACTCTGTTTCGCTTCTCCCCCTTCGCTGCTTTCCTCTTTTTCTTTTCTTACCGGTGATGACGACTCAGCCAGTATTCTCCAAACACATTAAAGTTAATGTGAAACTGATCCGTACTAGTGGCCTAGCAGTACGTTTCTCCGTTATGAAGCTACAGATCAGCTGACGTCGCTTAGCAACTGAATATGCTGGAGTGATAAGTGAGCGGACTACTGAAGGAGTAAAGATTGTAGAGCGTGCAGTGATACGAAATACGTGAATCAGAGGCAAAAAGGCCACTTTATACCTGACAGCGGTCAAATATGCTTAGCAACGATTAATTACATGAAAGTAATTGACCACCGAATGTTGTGAAGGCTCATTCAAGTGAGTGGAGCATTCTGCAGCATTAAGAAGAGCCGTGTAATAAATAAAGTTAATGCAGACATAGAAATAAACCTCGTGTGTTATTACATATTACAGCCATTCCCAAGCTTGAGAATGAACCGACCCAGTTTGAAAATCCTCTGAAGCCCAAACTTCACATCACAACTCTGATCCACTCACGAGACCGACAGGAAGTAAAACAGAGACGTCAACACGGCGGCAGATACAAACAGGTCATCTGTTCTGATTGATCTTTTACATGTACATATCTTATCATTAATAATTAATATCATGTTATTAAATCGTACACGTTGTCTCTACATTACAGAAACCCTTTTATTAAAGCAACATTATGTGACAGGTTGACGGTTCAGTGTTGGATCGCAGCCTCACATCGTCATGACGACTTATATTTGAAGTTAGCATCTGCGTCACGTCTGACAAACTGATTTCACATGATGTTGCTTTAGATGTGACTCTGTGAACTAACAGAATTAGAAGGTAAACGAACATGTGAAACACTGACAGTCAGTCCATGTCTGTGTTCATCAGAGGTGGCGGTGAACAGCTTGTTCGCTGTAGATATACGTGTATAGATATTTATAGCGATAACAAAGTGTCGTCAGGAGACACAGACGATGTCTCTGTTAGGAACATGAACCCTGCAGAGTCCAATAACAGTCACAAGACATATTCACTGTGCACAACATCAGCAACCCAACACAACCACGACATTCATTAGTTTAATGATGATCACACGATTGGGTTGAAATCAGTGAAACTGCAGCACTCTGCTGTGTTACAGGGTTAGGGTTGGTCTGACGTGGACGCCGTCCCGTCCGTCGGTCGGCCCAGGTGTCCTCCATCACCTGAGCACCGCGGTGTCACCTCTCCAGCGGGGGAGGAGCCAGACCACCGACCCCTGTGTGTAGTGAGCGAGCATCGCAAAAACACACTACATGGTTCTACCTCTGAATGATGTCATGGTCGTGGTGGTTTGACTGTGAGATCATTTATTACACGATGTGGAAGTTGTGTTGGGATGCTCAGGCTGCTCTGCTCAGCTTCCTCTGGAGCTTATTTCTGACTCGAGTTTTCCCTCTTCAGCCTTTGTGCGCTTCCACTGGTACAGAGTTTAACTGGGAGCCACAACAGGACTGCACATGTTAGTCTGCCTCGCCGTGTCCAGCTGTGTGTGTGACCGTGTGTTCAGCCCTCTGACAGCCTCGCACCTCTTTGTGTTTCCCTGCAGCTGGGAGGATGTGGCATACTGGGGGTGGGAGTCTGGCTCTCAGTGACCCAGGGGAACTTCGCCACCCTGTCATCATCCCTGCCTTCGCTGTCGGCAGCCAACCTGCTGATCGCAGTGGGGACCATCATCATGGTGATCGGCTGCCTGGGGTGTGTGGGAGCTGTCAAAGAGAGCCGCCCCCTGCTGCTCACAGTAAGTCATTCTCCACCATGCTTTCTGATGCTCTGGCTGACTTGTGATGTGTTAACTCCACGTTCTTGTTTTACACTTTGTTGTTGCTGGCATGACAAAAACATCGTTCCAGTAACACGTCCAGACACTCTGGTGCTGGTTGATCATCGATTCATACGACATGCTGGAGATTCAAACCGTGAGTCGTATCAATGGGTTTGATCAAAGCTTTACAGAGAGCGGCTTGAACAGCTGCTGTTTGGTGAGTTTCACACAGGAAAGTATCTTGTAAACAAGGAGTCTATCATTTTCCATTTGAGGTTTGTTTGTGACAAACAGAAGCGGAGCTGCAAAGTTATTATGAGTCTCATAAATAGATTGTAAAGCGCTGGCAGAGTCTAAAACCTCATCAACACAAAATCCACGACAGACAAAAGTAATCAGAGTATGCTGAGCAGTGTCAGTGTTTCGTTGTTGCTCTACTGTGTACGAGGCAGCAATGTTCAGACTTAATATATGAAAAACGTGACAACATTATTAAACTCCAGCGTGCACGTTTTCATAGATGCTGTTTCTTTGATTGTTTTAATTCCAACAGCTGCTGACATCACTGATGACACCTCTGCTTCAGAGTGGCTAATGCTAACGTTAGCTTCACAGACACTCACCCTGAAGCTTCAACTTAAAACAAGTGTATGGTCTTTTATTTTACTTCTGCTTGGACATTCAGACTGCAGTATTCACCAGCTGTCAGTTTACAGTCGACAGCCACACAGCTAGCTGTCACCTGCCTGGCTGCCAAGTGGCGTGATGTGGTTGGCTAATGTCAAGTTGTTTATCCAGAGGAAAACCCTCCGCTGGAAAAAACCCTCAACCTTCAAAATGATGCAGTTTTTGAGAGAAAAGTAAAGACACAGGAATGGAAACAGCACTAACATGAAGAAGCTCTTCTACTGGCACTTGGCTCCACGTGAACCCGGCTTTCACGTCTATTCGTCTGCCAAGGGACAAAGATTAAGGTTGAATTGCGGCACAAAGGAAGCTCGTCTGCTATCGTGCAACTGAAGCAGGAAGTGGCGTTGTTTTCTCCCTGTTCTCTATCTCCAGGTATCAGCTGAACAACTTCACTCTCTGTGGAAGCTCTACTCAGCGGATGGAGGGTTGGTTAGGGGTGACCAAGGTGAGGAGGGAGAGTGACAAAAAAACCAGGTGACCTGACGGGCCGTCACTCCAGCGTCAGCACTGATACGTGTTTCCCCTCACCAGAGGGATTTCACGTTTGTGTTCTTTCTACTAGATCAGTTGTTAATAGTTTCAGGCTACCAACAGTAATGCCACAAGGGGCATTAAAATGTGTTTATCTCTGCTTTAATTTGACCAAAAAAACTGATGAAAAGTAGAGACCAAAGTCAGCATCAGTGTTTGGTTTGTCCGCTCTGGGCTACAGTAGAAACATGGTGGACTGACTCTGTGCAGGACCTGCTCCCTCTGTAGGTATAAAAGCCTCATTCTAACAAAAACACAATGATTCTCAGTTTCAGGGGCTCTTACACACTTATGAAAACACAATTATAAGTATTAAATTCCATTTGTGTCTGTAAAAGCCCTAATCGTACGCTGGACCTGGAAATAATAGCCTGTACGGCTTGTTGAGCCATGAAGTGCTCGTTTGCTTGTTCAGGCTCGTGTTCGTCTCTGACCTGCTCGTCCTCGTATCTCGAGTGGGTGACTGAGGTCCTGTGAGCCGGCCGGCTGCTGCAGACTGCCTCGCCCTCACGCTGGATGAAAGGCACAATGTGAAGTTGCTCCAGCGCTGTTGAACGCTCCTCCTACAGAATCTGTTGACGCCGTTCAAAAGCAACTGAAGGCTCATTAAGTCAAAGTGTCTCATTATGTTGTTTACAATGTGTGAGCTGTTATAAAGCTCTCAGTACCACATGTCTGTAACGTCGCTGTGTTCAGACTCACAGATAAAGTTAGCCTCATAGCTAAACTGAGGAAGCTAAGCTAAGGAAACGCTGCCACCGATGTAATGTGAGTGTCGTGGATTCGCCCGACCGGAACATGAACATGGACGTGCTTTAATGCATTTTGAGGCAACAAACTTGTTTTTTCTCCTCCGCATGTTCAAACTTCCAGTAATTGAGTCGTGGCGGCGCCTCCGAGCGGCACGCTGCTCTTTGTGCCCTCTGGGTTGGTTGTCAGACCTCCATGTGACTGTCAGCCATCGTCTGTGGACAGCGCTGTCATCCTCCGGCGAGACTCTCCGAATCCTTTTGTCTTCATCTCATAACTTCCTCTGAGGCTAAAAATAGGATTCACTGCAAAGTGAAATTAAGTACCAGGCTGTGAGTCTGACACTGACACTGGGACATTATTAATGAACTTCACTTCATACAGAAACTGTTAAGGCCGGCGTTTGGACCCAAAAAAGCAGGAGACCGTAGGCGAGAACAAGTTTCAAAGTTTTAATTCTTTAAGCAAAAACACCAAAAACCTACTCAAAAAAACAAAGGGGTAGAGGCAGGAGGCAGGAGACAGGAGACAGGAGACAGGAGGCAGGAGGCAGGAGACAGGAGACAGGAGGCAGGAGGCAGGAGGCAGGAGACAGGAGGCAGGAGACAGGAGGCAGGAGGCAGGAGGCAGGAGGCAGGAGACAGGAGGCAGGAGGCAGGAGGCAGGAGACAGGAGACAGGAGGCAGGAGGCAGGAGACAGGAGGCAGGAGGCAGGAGACAGGAGACAGGAGGCAGGCTGGCCACAGCGTTGAGTGAGCAGGTGAAAACTGGCACGCACAGGACGGGAATGAAATCATCGGGCAGCATGGTGAAGTCATGACTGGGTTTAAGTACAGGTAGGCAGGTGTGTCTCACCTGAGTCTGGGAGACCAGCCACGCCTCCTGCCACAACCTGAAACAGAAAAAGCAAAGGTGAGGGGGAGAGCAGAGGAGCAACAAAAACCCTACCATCACAGAAACAGGTGACTGACAGTGGCAGGATACAGTCAAGCTCCTCCAGCACACTTACTCTACATGTCTGTACGAGATCAGCAGCATCTTTGCAGAAAAGGTCAATTCAACATGCATTAATGGCAATAAAGTAAAAGTGTCTTGTTTTGTCCACTGTCACTGTCTGCTGGTGCTAACCAAGTCCTGGCAGCTGGCTACACGTATAGCACTGCGACATGCTACGAGTTGAATGCTGACTGTAATTATACATATTAACATATGCAAACCTTTTAAAATGTCCCACACGTTGCAGTCCAGAGACACACTGCTTCACTAATTTGAAGAAACTCAATGAAAAATGGGCCAAACGCAGCAGAATACAAGTAACAAGAGCTATTATGTCAGAAAGAAACATATTTAATCTTTCTATTAAAATGAAAATTACATTTCTTAACAGATAACTGTCGGCTTCCTGGAGAAAACAGCTTCTTATTGGCCGTATGGAGGTCTAGCCTGGTTGTCAGGCCCGGCAGAACCCCCACTGACACCGCTGCTCTTCTCTTGTTCAGTTTAATGTCTGGAGATATTTTTAGGAGCATCACTAATCTCAGCAGAGCAGCCGGCTTGTTTGTTTGGTGGATTAGCAGCTGGTGTCATCATGTTTAAGTATAGACAGAAAGCAGTGTAGTAATTAAGAAGAGCGGAGCATCAGTCACCACTGTGACCACACTACACAGAACAATGTACAGCTTTACTAATGGGACCATCTCATTATATATAACTTATATATGATCCTATTATTTACCTCGAGGCTGAGTGGAATCATCGCTGCACAGATTTACAGTTGTGTTGTGTAATTACATCTGTTTCAGTCAAAACTGCATTTTCTTTGCAAGCTAACTAAGTTTAACCTCTATTTAGCATCCGAAAGCTACAAATGTGAACAGCCTGAAAAATAAAGAATATGAGTTATTAGGACTGAGGAGTGAGAATGGTCTGTATGACGCGCCTCCTTTACCTCAGTGTTGTGATGTGTTAGCAACAGATTTGTGCAGCTTTACTTTTGAAAGTAACTTGTTACGTTTCAGTGAACTGCTGTTAAAAAGAAACTCATTAGAGCACTTTCATGTCAGCAAAACTAAAAACCCTGCAAATGCAGCTTGTATTGTCCAGAGATGCACATGTTTCATTAGAAAACATTTCTCTTCTTTTTTTTGCAGTTCAACATAAAGGTGAACTATCAAAGTAGGTGAAGGAAACAGAAAGCGAGGGTAGGTCACCTGATCACCTGGCAGCTGTGCACACAACAACACGACAGAGAAGCTCACGAGCTGCCTCAACAAAAGGCTTCAGTGCTTCACGTTTAAAGAGCGGACTAATGATCCGGATATCTTGTTAGCTGAGTTACACCTGCACACACCAGTTCTACAGGTGGCTGAACAGTGAGAATACATCAGGACGATCTTTGTGTTAGTGGAAGGAACGATCGAGCAGATACAGTGAAGTTCTCACAGTAACAGCTTAGCTGAAAACCCAACCACTGAATGTCTCACTTGAATTGCAAGACTAACATGTTCTGTTACTTGTTACTGAAAGAGAAGCAGTCTGAGTACTCTGTAGTCTGTATTTAAGTCACTTGATAACGTACGCTGATAACCACAGAAGACACATATATAGTACAATGAATAATTAGAAGCTTTTAAAATACTAAAATGATCTTTAAGCATTGAGTGTCACTGAGTGTGTGACACTGTCAGTGTGGGGACAGTGACAGTGTCACTGATGTCAGTAGCACCAGGCACAGGAAGTGTTTGACTTCAAGTACGGAACATTTTCACTCTCTAATTGCTGAGCTCTAATTTTAAAGCCCTGATAAAGTGAGACCCCCAGAGGCTCATCAGATTGATAAGTGTTCTGATAAACAAACAAGTTCATGTAATCAAGCATCGGCACTGTGCAGCATCTATCAGGACAAAATATTCTTAGTGGGGAAAAAATAGCCTTAATCATAAGAAAAATGGCTCACCAGGAGAAAGCAATTATGAGCTCTGTGGGAATAAGTGTGAGTGTCGATCATTAGCATGATCCATGACATTCTCCCCACAGTGACCAGACACATTCCAGCGCTGTGTCAATATAATGAGACGGGAGAATTAAAAGTCTGCCTTGATGAGTGACAGAGCTGCCCGTTCCTCCTGGAGATGAGAAAAGACTTTCCTCCCTTCAAATTTCAGGGCTAATTAGCATGTTGATCAGTGATGAGGGACACAGAGAGTTTTGCAGCATGGCTGTGAGATATTTCTTCTGGAACGCTCTGTGCAGGATAAACTCTGATGTGTGTGTCTCGTAATTTACAACAACACACATCAGAGCTTTTTCAGTTCTCTGACCTCGAAGACTTCAAAGATATTTTTATATATTTTTTATCAGCTTCGTGCGCTGAGCGATGAAAACAATGAGAGGATAACAGACAGACGTGTGAATGACTGTCAGCAGGTGTTTCAGGTGTTCATGGCTCTGAAGTAAAGTCCTGTTGGAATATTAAGTGACTGTTGGAGCTCTTTCAAACACGACTCTGTCCTGCTTCAATCCTCCGTGCAGCAGATGAGCAGCTGCATTATCTGCTTGTTTTATTCAAACTTAGAGAGAAAAGTCCAGCAGGGTCCAGTGAGCACACAGTCTGTGTCTGCAGATAAATCTCAGTTTGTGAGTGTCTCCATATGAACGTGCTGCTGCTGGACAAGTGGGACATTATTCAGGGTTTGGCCGATCATTGAACAATGACATGGCACCAGAACCAGAACTTCTAATGAAACAAGTGATGATGAAACGCGTCCATTCCTGAGCTCCTGAGCTGCTAGCAGGTGGAGTTTGTTACCTTCGGGCAAAGTCAAGCCATCTGTTTCTGCCTCTTTCCAGTTTGATGCTAAGCTAAGCTAACTGGCTCCAGCTTCATACCTGATGGACAGAAACTCAATTCAGAGAAAATGAATAAGGATATTTACTTTAAGATATTAAAGGAGACATTTGTAAGATAGTCAAATACAGACATTTTGCTCAACGCGCCAGTTTACAGCCAGCATGAAAACATGTCCACATCCTCCTCACAACTCTATTTTCTCCTTTCGTACTGGTTCAAATGAGGAGGAGCTCTGCTTGATGTTCAGCTGTTATCAATGATTATAATTAAAGGAGACATATTATGCTTAGTTTCAGGAGCATAATTCTAATTCGTGTTGTTACTAGAATAGGTTTACACGCTTCAACACATCCTCAGCTCTGTATTCGGCCTCTGTCTGAAACACTCTGTTTTACCTCCTGTCTCTTTAAGCCCCCCCAAATACTAAGTCTCCTCTGATTGGTCAGCTCACACATGACTGAGCCAGCATCACTAACAACAGCACTGCAGCTGTGCAGCTCAATTCTTAGGTGTAAAACAGTGAAAGACTTCTGGCTGAGGTTTTCCAGGTTCAGTGTTTCCTGTGGGAGGAGCTTCTGTTCTGGGACCTTTTCATCGTCATCATCTTTTCCATCCAGAGACATGAAGGAGAAAGCACAGTCGGCCTCCTTCAACCTCTTCAACCCGAGCGCCCCAGGTACCGAGGGCAGCTGCGCCTGTTGCATCATACACCATATAAGGGCATGCTAACCATGTAGCAACATATTCATGCAGCCCACCCACTTAACGGGAAGAAGCTCAGCTAAAAGCTCACGATAACCATTTTTACCTAATCGAAACACAAGTCCGACACCAAGCAACTAAATGCGCATGTAGAAAAAACGCGCTAGCGGCGCATGTCCGCAAAATCGGCGCAAGCGATTACGCTACTTCATGCTGACGATAAAAACAGCATGTCATATGAAAGCTGGGACTCTACAAATTCCAACAGTATAAGTCTCATCACTCTACGCCCCAAACTCACTGAAACAGCTGCAGAAGAAGAGCAAAAATAAACATCACTTTATACAGACATAGTCATGAATTATGTCTTACATTTGCTGTTTTGTGATTATAAATTGTGTTAAAGTGCATTACACCGTCTCCACGGGCTAACCCAATGTGTCTGTGTCACTTTGAAATGATTCCGGACAGTTCAGGAAAGGTTTCGTTTCCAAGAGGGCAGGTATAATGTGGAGTAGGTAGGGCCCTTGTCTTCGCAAACAGTGTATTTGCCTCCTTGTGATTGGCGGATTAGTGTTGTTGCCATGGCGTTGTTGTCATTTGGGGAATGACAACAACGCCACCTCGCACCTCGCACCAGATATTTTGCTATTATTTGCTGGAGGTTTTGGGCTGCAACTGCATGATTTAAAGGGGATATTCACTCTAAAAATACACAGTTTTGTTAGGCAGAAATGAAATATTTCATTTATGTTGTGTTCCATCTTCATTTACTCTGACCCAGTAACATCTATACTAATGCTTAAACCTTTTCATAAATCTCACAAGTGCTACCTTTATTATGATACCAAGATTATTCATATAGACCATGTAGTTGCAGAGATATACTCTATTCATTATGGGCATGTCATTTTCAAGCAGAGGCCTGAGCCAGAGGCCTAGGGCTGAAGAGGTTTAGTTTGTGGTAAATTGGAGGGCACTCTTAAGAAGAGGAGGCTAGCCAGAACATCACAAACATGCCATTGCCAATAAGAGCAACATCTGTAGTGTAGAATATACCACAATGGCACCACAATGTCAAGAAGCCATTATTATAGAGAAGCAAAGTCCTGCCCTTCCCTTGGTACTTTATTTCAGAAAATTGATGCTTGTTAAATGAAAAGATATTTTTTTCAAGCTGAGAAAGTTGCAGTTTGTTGCAAATATAACAAAGCACCGTCTAGTCTTTGTATGAAACTGCTCAGTGAACTACAACATCTCGCTCAGTATGCGTCACCAACACCAACATGGCCGCCAATTTGGCACAGAAAAGAAATTCCAAAAGGTGAAAATGAAAACAAATCTCGCCATATTGACAGCTGCAGCTATGTGAAAGAAGAGTTGGTCAGTTCTGTGGGCTGCTAAAATATAACGTCACGGTTTTATATCGTTTATATCATCTTCATGATTGTGTACTTACACAGTCTTGTACTTCAGTTTCACAACAAACTTCGACTTTCTTGAGTTGAAAAATGACCTTTTACATTAACAAACATCATACGTGTTATCAAAAAATGACATCCAAGCTCTTTTCCGAAAGCAGGACCGTTCTGAGATGTCCTCAGAGTTTCCTCGTCACGCGAAAGATATAACCAGCACCATCATCGCCGCTAACGCACACTCATCAAACAAATGGGACCAGCCAAAAAACTCCTGTCTACACATAAACACTGAAATTGCCATTTGCCATTTGTATTTCTCAAAGCAAAGCTAAACTAATCCCCCTAAGAGTTTACAGGCCTAAAGAATCTCAGATAGCAGAGTTTCAACTGACGGGAAAATACATCAACTATGGTCAGAAGTTAGCTTAGATAAGGAATGATTAACTGAGATGCAGTGGTGCTGAACAGTGCTATTACCATAATTTGAAAGGTTAATTAATGAGATCATTTATCTTTAAAAGACCTGATCTAAAGACAAAAACTGACGTGACATTTAACGTTCCCTGTAGTCAATCTGCTGATATCTACCACTTTGTCATCTTACGGCCTTATATTTTGACAGAAATCTCAAATGTTTTCATATGGTATTGAAAATGGCGTCCAAAATCAATATTTTTCAAGGTATTATATCAAAATTAGGCATTCCAGTATAGCGACACCTCTACAAGACAAACCATATGGGAAAAAGGTATAGTGCACTGAAGGGTAAACTGTCTGGGAGGGAGAGTCGGGATTTTTGAGAGTGACAGAGACACAACACACAAAGAACCCATAACAACCTGTGTGTGTGTGTCACGTTAGCCGGCTCTTTCCCTCTTGTTTTAGATAATACATGCATAAACAATAAGCGGAACCAAATGGCAAACATCTGCCAAGTCCCCAGTGAGACGGAGAAACAAAGACTGCAGCTCTGAATCTTCTAATGTGCAAAACGGTATTGTACATTTAAAAAAAACAAAAAAACAAAAAGTCCTGGCTGCTATGTCTCTGTCTCACACTCATGAATCCTCAGCTCCCACCGACACAAAAGCACACCAGACTCTGCAAGCTAATAGAATTTTCACTGAACTTGCATGACTTTTTTCAAAAACAGGGAGGCAGGGCTGTTATTGCAACACAGCCCAAATCCAGGGCACAGTCTCAATCCAATTCAATTAAAAAAAAAAAACTTTTTCTTTTTCCATACGGAGCTTCGTTCGCTGCAGATAACTGGATGCGCTGCAGACATTACATATGGAGAGGATAAGAAAAGGGCAACAAAGGACTCGACAGCTCTATGAATACAGGAATGGGCTGAAAGGCGTGCCTCTAAAAAAACCTCATAAATACTTGACAAGGAGACTCAAATTCACAGTATCAGCACACCGTCTCTCGTATTTATCAGTTCAGAGCCGACAAATCCTATATAACAGTGCTGAGGCACACGGGGTGTCAGGGGATGCGCTAAGCTGATCATCTCACAATCTCGCTATCTGGAAATTAATTTTGTGTCTTAAGTGCAGTGTTGTGTGCCCGAGCAGTGAAGTGCTTCACAACATGCTGTGGCTGGAAGCGTTTAGCTGCTGCTTTGATAAAGACTGTGTGGAGCTGCAGCTCATTGAATGTGACGGGTCGGCTTTAGTTTAAAAAATGTTTCCCCTCCTTAAACCGCAGCACATGATGTCGTATTGTGGCAGTTAATGTTACTCGTGCTGCTACTTAAACGGCGCGCTGGGTTTTACAACTTGGGTCTTATTTTTGGAGATTTGCCACCGTTCCTGATGGTTGTGACATCGCACTGTACGTACAGCATGCGACACTACTGAACGTCATGACCAGCTGCTACAACAAAGTCTAATGAGAGAAGAAACACGAGCGGTCACCCGCTGCTACAGTTTCCCACATCACATGACCCCCTGATTGGCTGTGTGGTCATTAAGCACGCGGCATTAAAACCCCTCTCGATCAAAATCACACCAAAAGATGCAGTTCTGAAATGAGATGACGTAGCACTGGGTCATGGGAGTTGTGGTCGTCATTATTAAACAGCCTCCATTGTTGTTGAAAAATCTCTGATTTATGTTCAGTCGCGTCCGCTGACTTCCTTCCTCACTCCGACATGTCACCCGACCAGACTGAACGCACCACTGCCTTCAATGCTACCGATTTCTGTGCGAACATTATCGCTCTCTCTCGCTCCTTCAGCTTGGCTAAAGGAAAATCATGTCGTCATATTTATCGATAATTCGCAAAAAGTAAACTCCATGTTAACAGACAGGCACTGAACACGCAGGATGCGTGTTCCACCTGTTAGACAGAAAGGTAACATTAAGCTGAGGTGGCCGCTAGAGATCCCGAGATTTTGACATTCATAAACATTTATTCACTTCAAAAGGAGATTAAAGAAACATGCCAAGTCCACATTTCAGTTTTTAATTTTATTCCCCCCCCCCC
>OMLP01036321.1:2795-19614 GCA_900302685.1 Spondyliosoma cantharus | reverse complement strand
ATTTGGATCCTTGGCCGTAATATTTAGATTTATTCTGCAGCCTCCGTTCAGTTTAAGACCTTCAGACTGGCTGTTTGACCTCCACTTACTGTAGTCATGTTGGCAGCGAGGCCCTGAGTCCTTCTGCTGGTCCACTGTGGTCCAAACAGAACCAGACTCAAGTCTCAGACGGTACTTCGGTCCACATTGGTTGATGACGATGTGAGTTGTCTGTTTGTTGCCCTGCAGTCTGTTAACTGAAGCTCTGTGGTGTAAATATCAAAATACTTTCTGAATGTGTAGATTTATGAGGCTGTTCATTTGATTTGATTAATAATTACATTACGTGAAGTTGTTCCAGTCGTATACTTCCTTTTTGTTGACCTACCCCTTTAATTTGACGTGTGTATGGAACACAAATCACCAGACTTTCTGTTGAAGATGACATTAAAGTGAGAAATGATGATTTTAGATACTTTGCACATTTCCTGCTTCTCAGACTGACAGAAAGTTTGTTCCACTCTGCACAGCAGCAGCTTCTTCCTGTGAGGCGTCTGATCGACCTGACGGTGATGTTTTTGTTCTTGTGGTGAAAGGTGTGAACTTCTTTTGTTTGGAGAGGTGAGAAGCTTTGTAGTCGTCAAGTTTCCTGTTTCCTGTTTCTTTATGTGTTGTGCAGCCAGAGGAGAGAAACCTTTGTCTGTTTCAACTCACCTCCAGACTGTCGCTAATAAAATGATGCATAATGAACTTGTCTGTTTGTTATTGTTAGTGTGTTATATAACTGTTCATGCATTAATTATTATATCACAAAAAGTAATGTTTTCTTTTTTTCAATGTTTTAACTATTAAAAAAGTGAAAACTCATTCTAATAACTTTATTTTCCTGCAGTATTTATTATTTTGAAGGCGTTATGTAGACGAGGCCACCGTGCAACAAATATAAAGTTAAGTTTAATCGTTTCAACTGATAAAAGCAACATTTTTCAACTAAATAAGAAGTTAGAAATATTTCTAACTGAAGACATCAGAGGACGTCAGACTAACTGTTGGACCTTCTTAAATAAAACTGTTGAAAAAGGGAAGTTGTGTAAAGATTTCAAACAACACTAAGGCATTAAATAATAAGTCATAAAGAGGTAGAACACCCTGCGGTGCGTGGCGTCCCCTCCAGGCTCCACCATTTTGAATTCATGATGCCACATCTCAGATGAAAAATGTAAACATGGACCAGGCTTCGCCACCTGCTGGTCAGAACATGGTACTCCACTAGAGTACTAGTTTGTTATTATCAGACACTCGTGAGCACTAATGAGAAACTTGTTAACACTTAATTTTCTGCTTAATAAAAAGCATCATGAGTTTCTTATTGTAGCTTCTCAGCATGTAACCTTTAAGTGCACAACAAAGGATGTATTAAAATTAACGAGCAGTGAGCTGAACTGTTATAAATGCATATTTATTTAAGTAATAACTAAACTAATAACTAATAAAACAAAAACAATAGTAAAGGTTTAAAACTAACCTGATAGCTAGACTCAAAGTCTCTTAGTCTAACAATAACTGTATTATTAATGCTTTTGTCAACATTGATATCATTCTATTAATGTTAATAAGCATCTTATATGTACTTACAAGGTCTTATTAACTATTAATCATCACTTGTTCTTGATATAAAGTGTTACATGAGTCACACTGTTACATTCACAGTATTTATTTAACGTTCACAGCTAATAAAACAAAACCATCAAGAAAACAAAGACACACATTAAAACATCAAACTATTAAAAACAGCTCAACAATCAGGCTCGGAGAGAAACATGAAGCCCAACAGTCATTGGATTACAAAACATAAACTTTGACAAACAATATAAGAGAATAAGCTCAGCTCAGAAATGATGCTCGGTGGTGACGTCATCATACGGCTGGTCCGCTTCCTCGCCATCCTCGCTTAAAACCGCCTGCTTCCTTCCTGCAGAGTGAGTAAATATTGAGTCAATCATCTGATTAATGGTTTAAGTTTGGTTGATTGGCTGCATGAGGAGGTCAGTGTTACCTGTGAGCATCTGACGAAGTAACGGCACCATGAAGTAAGTGGAGATGCAGTACGGAGCGATCTTCAGAAAGTATAAGGTGCCTTTCAGCACAGACATCCATGTGAGCGAGGCCGCGTCCTGAGAACCTAGACAAACAAACACACCTGGTCAGGTAACGTCTTCAAAGACATGAGACACAGTTCAGCAAACGTGAAAGAAGAAGGAGTCTCTGTGCAGACTTTGAGATGTGACTTAGTTTCAACAATAACAACATTAAACAGTAACAATTAAAGCATGAAGCTTCACTTCAAACAGGCAGAATTACAGCAGCAGTATCATTTCATCTGGGTCCAGTCAACTGGAGTCTGGTCCAGGCTGGTCGGGTCCATTTGAGTTGGAGTCTGGGTGAGTAAATGTGTTGATTCTAGTGCAGTCGAATCAGATTGGGTTGATTTGAGTGGAGTCTAGTTGGGTCCGGTCGGGTCGATTCAAGCGCAGTTTGGTTAAGTTGAGTGTCTGGTCGGGTTCACTGGGGTCAGTTCGAATGGAGACTTTTCAGGTCTGATTGGGTTGATTCTAGTCTGATCTATTGGGTCGGGTCAATCGAAAGGATTTTGTGCAAGTCAGATCAGGTTGGTACAGACACCTCAAGTGGAGTCGAGTCGAGTCAGGTCAGATCAACTTGAGTCAGGTCAAGTGGATTCGAGTGGAGCCTGGTCAGTCAGGTCCAGTCACTCGAGCGGACTTTTGTCGAGTCATGTTGGGCTGATTCATGCAGAGCCTTGTTGTGGTCGAGTGTGATTGGGTTGCTTTGAATGGAGTTTGGTCAGGTCAGATTGGGTCAACTTGGCTGGAGCCTGGTCGTCTCAGGTAGAAAAACCTTTCCTTCTCATACTCGCCTAAAACAAACAGCCAGCTGGATGAAGACACTTCACCAGTGATGCCACACTTGTAGAGTCCTTCATCAGACTTGGAAATATGGTGGATGGTCATGTGACCTTTAGGCACAGTCCTGATGAGGAAGCCATCTTTATAGAATTTGGTGTGGTTGGTGCGAGCTTTAGGCATCTTACAGGTCAGAGTCACGTTTTCTCCCACGCTCACAGGGCGGATAGGAGACCTCAGGATCAGTTCTTTATCTGAACACAGACAAAATACGACTTAAAGACAATTGAGACTTCAGAACAATAAATATATAATGTTATTAAAAAAAAAAAATATTTCTGGTTCTGTGTAGGACCTTCTTTTTCGTGTAGAAATATTATTGTATTAAATTCTGCGATCTTTTAGATTGAATTGTTCCGGATTCTGTTGTTCAAACTTTTTACCATTCTTGGTAAGGTGAGGTAACTTTATTTGTACCCGAGGTAGATTTGGTTGCAGTTAAGAAGAATTGGCTGCTTACACAAACACAGACAACATTTACGACATCGACAGAGACAACAAAGAAGGCTGTACAGTCCATAAGTTAATAAGTTAGTGTGTAGCCTAATTACTATTTAACATTTTGACGGCTGTGGGAACAAAACTGCCTCTGTATCTCTTTGTTTTGCAGACAGGCATTTTGTACCTGCAGCCTGATGGCAGAGGCTGAAATTCACCATATAGTGGGTGGGATCCATCTTCTGAGGTCCCATTCACACCGCAAGTCTTAATGCTCAATTCGGATTTTTTGCTCAGATCCATTTTTTGTTTGGCTGTTCACATTACCTTTTAAAATGTGGCCTACATCAGATTCCAGTGTGAACTGTTTGCGGTTTCAAACCGCTTGCGCAAAAGAACAATAACAATGACATCAGACGCAGCACGCTGTTGCACTAAAGTTGGGGAGGTTATGGAGGAAGTAAGCATTTCCACGTTTATTTCAAAATGTTTGTGTAATGGCAGCCGTAACATTAATGAGCAGGTGCTGAGGAGAAGAAGAATGATGGCTATTTTGGCCTTTTGCGGAGTTATGGCTGCAAATTCACTACAGAGGTCTGTGTGGATGCAGAGACGAAGCCAGGAGTGGTGGGAATGTGATGTGAACAGCTTCACAGAGACGCTGTTTTTTGAAAACTTTCGGATGTCGAGGGCAACTGTTGATTATCTCTGTCAGCGCCTCTCCTCAAGACTCCTACAGCAGGACACTCAATTTAGGTGACACATCTTAGGCGACCCATCTTAGGCGACCGTGTAGGAGTTGGGCTGTTTTGGCTGGCAACGGGGATCAGTTACCGCACGATGGGTAACCTGTTTGGCATTGCCAGGTCCTCTGTGTGCGCGATCGTGCACGAATTTTGGCTGTGTGCCAAGTCCTTATGCCCAAGCTCATAAAACTGCCCGAAGGAGATGTCCTCCGGGAGGTCCTACAAGGCTTCCAAATGAGGTGTGGTCATATCCCCATCATTGCCCCAGGAGAAAATCACGTTGACTACTTCAATCGCAAAGGATGGCATTCGGTCCTTCTGCAGGGAGTTGTAGATCATCAGTTCTGGTAAGCCTGCTACAATTATGAAATAATCTAGTCAGTAGGCCTACTGATATTAAAATATGATAGCCCCTCTGTGTTTACAGCAACCATCTGTTTGCGTTGACAATCCCCTACCAATCATTTCAAAATTAGCCTATATTTAAATGTAATAACTGATTGTGTTTCTTTTAATAATTGTTTACATTTACAAAATTATAAAATAACACATCACATGTCTCCATAACAGTTTCAAAAACATCTACACGGGATGGCCTGGCAGTGTCCATGACGCCAGAGTTCTTAGGAATTCCCGTTGTCTTTGCAATGGCAGAGAGAGGGGAGCTTTCTCCACCAGTAACACACACATAAAACAGTACCATCTCAGTATAAAGGAGATTAAAATGTTTAGAGAGACATAACATTCCATCGCTAAAGAACACAGTGGAGATCAACGGTGTCCAAGTACCGATCATGCTGCTTGGTGACCCGGCCCCGTGTACCCCATGCAGAGCTGGCTGCTCAAAGGGTACACCGACACAGGGAACCTGACAGAGCAGCAAAGGTTCTTTAACAAGCAACACAGCAAAGCCAGGGTGACGGTTGAATGTGCATTCGGCCGATTGAAGGGGCGGTGGAGATGCCTGGGGAAACGGCTGGATGTGGACATGTCCACTGTCCCTACCATCATAAGTGCATGCTGCACTCTCCACAATGTGTGTGAGAAGTATGGTGAGGCCTATGAGGGACCTGCTCCAGCTACTCTTCAGGACAACAGGATAGCAGAAGGAGGGGCACAAGATGCTGCTGAGCCAACAAGAGTCAGAGAGGCACTGACAGAGTTTTTACAGGCAACACTGATTCACAAAAAACTTTAATTGACAATGTTTTAACATAACATTCTCAAAGTGTGGCGTAACAAAAAAAATGTGTTTAAAATACAAATGATGAAATGGTCAGTTTTGTTCTGAAAAAACCTGAACCTTACATAAACCTGCACAACTGAGAATTTGACAGGGATGCATTTCATTTTTTTTTCCTTATGTTAGGTTATAATATGGAATTTGGTTCTGCAGGTTACCAGTACACTGGATCAGATCGTAGATAGACTGTGTACATTTTTGAATGACAGACACGTACATGGTAGTCTCTGCTTCTCTGATGGGTTTCCGAGTTGTGCAAAGAAAACTGGCTCGTCTATTCTGTTAACGTAATTCTCCTCCAACGCACACGCCAACTTTCTAGTCTCAAATGTAAAACTTCTTTGCGATATTTCTAACTTTTATTTTATATTAAGTGTGTTTCCACTCAAGATTTTCTATATGCGTAGGCTATGTATGTCAAGACTGAAAACTTACCTGTCTCGCCATCAATATCCAGGCTGTCTGTCGAACTCTTCGGAGTTTCAGGCTCCTCTTCGTAGTTATCCAGCAGCTCCAACGGCTGACAGCTGGGTTTATCTGCCATAACACGGCTAAGCTCGTTATAAAATGGGCAGGTGATGCGACCACGACCGCGTCTGTTATTGGAATCATTTGCTTCTTTAAATTTAGCCTTCAGGCTCTTCACCTTCCTTTGGCACTGCAGCCACGTTCTCGTGTCCCCGTTCTCCCATTTGGTTTTTCAACAACGGAGCGGTTACAGTATGATCCTTCTAGTTTTGCTTGAATTGAAGTATCTCCCCATATACTAATAAGGTCTAACACCTCACTCTGCCTCCACTGACTTGCTCCATCTGTTACACTTTAAAGGGGAAAAGGGTGAACCCAAATGCAGACAAGCAGGAGGCAAGATTGAGGAGAACAAAAAGCGAGCTTTAATTTAAACCAAAGCTGGATGCAAACAAAAACCAAGGAGCACAAACGAAAATGAGTCGAAGACCAAAAACAAAGTAGCAACATAACATAGCTAAACAAAGTGCAACAAAACCAGTTCAACAAAGTTCAAATCCAAAAGTACAAAGTAAGAAATCAAAATCCAAAACACACCATGAGGAAACAGGAGACACGGGAGAAGACACAGGACACATCAGGGGAATCACACACAGCGAACTGACAGAGTGAATGGAGAACAGAGGGTTGAATGCACAGACACACAGGTGAGGAGAGAGGAGGGAGGAGGGAGGAGGGAGGAGGCCAGGTGAGGTAACGAGGGGGGAAGCACAGAGGAGGAATAACGCTGGCAGACAGAGGGAGACAAACATGCACAAGGTGGAAGAGAAAAGCAGGGAGACACACACAAGAGACACTGACAAGACACAAGAGGGCCTGGAAATCAAAACTAGAGACACAACAAGACACAGGACCATGACACCATCAGCGTTCTACATTTTGTAGGCCTAGTCAAGTTTCTGTACTCGCCGGCGCATAATTGTGACAAATGTCGATGTAGATTGACGTAAAAGTCGCATCAAATCTGCCTTGGCTGTTCACACTGCGGCCACATTGAAAAAAGAAGTGGTCTAAATCTGATTTGAAAAAATCAGATCTGGGCAAGATTTGAGTGTTCTGGGCCACTTTTGCCTGCAGTCTGAACAGGGTCTAAGATCCAGCTAGTCTCTGTAGCTGCCTAGTATGTAGGGGTTCTGGGTTCAGCTGTGGCTCTCCAATCAGCCTACGAGCCCACCTCACAATCTGGTTCAGGGAATTCTTATTATTAGTTAAGCAAGTGCTAGCTTAGCATTGTGCATGACAATAGTTCTCAATAAAGTTAGGAACATTTATGAGACTTCACCTGACGTTATATCAACATGGAGGGCAGAGACGATGACTGGATTTAAAGTTTCTGAAGTGTTCCTAATCACCAAAAAAGAAAAGGTAATAGCTAGTGAAGGTAACTTGCTGGGTTTTTAGCGTGTAGGTTGCTAGCTTGGGGGTTGTTTTTGTGGTTTCCTCGTGAGAGTTTTGGGATTGTGAAAAAACTAGCAACAGAGAAGAGAAATAGTTATTACCAACAACCTCCATCTGCTTTAGTCCGCCAACACTTTGGCTGAATGTTTTCATGGATCAATAAAGAAAAGCTTTGTCATGTCTCATTGCTCTTACCGAACATCCTGAGGTGGACAGAGTTGCTCCGCTGGCTCGCAGGAGACTCACACCAGTAAACTCCGCTGTCAGTCTTCTTGATTGTTTGGAGGTAGCAGCCATCGTCGGTGAGAGCTCCCCAATTCGCTCCGCAGGTTTCAAGGATTAGCTTGTCAGGCGAGGCGGTGGTGTTTACGGCCCTCATGGCCCTCCACCCGGGAAAGTGGCTCTTGTCACCACAGGTCAGATTTATGTTCTCATACTCATGCAGCTGAGGTGAGTCTGGTAACACTGAGGCCAAGGCTGGGGGTGAATCATCTGGGGACACAGAAATAGGCTGTTCAGACCTGGTATCACAACATCTGTCCTGAGCGATCCGATCACACCAGTACAGCTCAGAGAACAGGTGTGATCGGAGAAGGAGAAGAAGAAGAAAAAGAAGAAGAAGAAGAAGAAGAAGAAACCACAACAACAGGCAGAATTTATTACACACTGTAAAATGTAAATGGCATGTTTGGTTTCTGTTAACCTGCCAATGTTAGCGGCAGATGTTTGTGGACAGCTGATCCAACCAACCATCCAACTCCATTAACAAATGTAGTGATTTTAAGAGTTGCTGAGTTAAAACAAACTTTATAAACTCTGTGAAACTCTATCTTTGACTAATTATTCATTATTTGTTCCTTCTTGTTAATTCAGCAAATGTTCTACATGAACTTCTTTCTGTCTTTGTGTAGAAACATGTTGTCTGGAGGACGAGTGCTAATGTCAGCTGTTGAATGACGGACTGAGAGCTGAACACTTGTGATGAACAGCCTCAAAGACTTTCACTGAGGGACTCCACGGGCAGTTCCTCTAACCTTCACTAGATGCTGCTCAAAGAAAAGGTTGAAATCACAAACTCCTCTGTCAACACAGCTTTCTCCTCAGCACGTAAATGTGATGTGAGTCATTCACTGAAGTAACCTTGTGTTTTATAGTCTTCACATGGTCACATGTTCTACAGTACATCTTTACCTTTTATCCCCAGCCAGTAGGGTAGAGACTCTTGACCCTTGATTTTACACGTGTAGAAGCCTTCATCAGACCTGGAAACAGACTTGATGGTCATGCGACCTTTAGACTCAGTCTTGATGTGGATGTTGTCTTTATAGAAACCAGCTGGGAGGTTGGAGGAAGGGATCTTTGTGGTACAGGTCAGAGTGACATCATCTCCCTCCATCACAGGTCGGACAGGACTCTGCAGGATCACTGCTTCACCTCAACACAGAGACAAACTACAGCATGTCATCCACGTTCACAGCTGTCTGATCAACAGCTGCTGATACATTTTAAAAACTGAGACTGAAGCTTCGTTGAAGGATCAGCTGCTGGCTGAATCATCTTACAAACCCGGATTCACTTCCTCGTATCAGTTCCCATTTAAACAATTCATGTGAATGAGAAGCGGACTGCTGTTTCCTGCTGATTTGTTTGTGCCTCTCCCCATGTTGAATCCAGGCGACAGCTATGAGTCACACATGTGTCATATGGATGATAAATCTGCGGGTTAAGAAACGTCCAGAAACAGGAAGAAGAACAGGAAGTGTCTCCTCCCGCTTGTATGTCATGTTATGAATCTTACCGGTGACAGTGATGTTGATGGTGTTGCTGCAGTTTCCCTGTTTGGATTCGCACCAGTACACGCCGCTGTCGGTCTGTTTGGGGGTCAATATGATGCAGGTGGAGTGCGTCTGTTCACCCCAGCCATCGGCACACCGGGACAAAACCTTTTCTGGACTGGGAAACATACACACATGATAGATATCAAACAATGTTGAAAAATGATGGTTGATTTCTTTATTAGCCCACAGTAAATCTGTTTTATTACAGTGGATTCTAGAGAAACTCTCCCTTTAGAAACTGCACTGAGCAGACTGATGTTAGTCAGAAGACCTGAATCAAACTGTCTGGTTCTTTCTTCCATGTTCAGGGGCGTTATCTTAAATTCTCAGCCCAGCGTCCGAGGAAAATATGTCGACATATTCTATAACTTAAGTTACATTTATAAGTGAGGATGAATAATTCATTTTTGAAAGTAGGAGAGGCTGATAACACGCACATCACAAACGTGCAAGACCATCAGGAATCAACTGAAAGGCAACCTGCACACTCACACACCCTGAACCAACAAAAGGCTGGTCTGAGGTCAGCCTGATGCATCTCCACTGGCAGGTTCACTACAGCTGTCAGATCATAACGTCTGCTTTCAGTCATTTTAAATGTTTGATTAATGTCAGGTGTGAAAATACCGTTGAACACTTCATCAGTACAACTGAAAGCTGTAGTTATAAACTTGTCAGGACGGAGGAAACTGATGGAGCTCAGGATTTATCAGGACGGCGGCTGTTTTATGACCCTGGACTGTGTGTGAGAGCTTTTGGTGTGTAGCAGAACACAGAACTTTAATTAACAGAAGATCCTGACCGATCCTGTCAGAACTTAAACCCTCAAAGTTAAGCTGCTGGACCTCATAGTAGAAATTTACATTTTATGCAATCTGGCACATTTTCTGATTGTGATAACTACATATGTAACTGTGTTAGATACAAATCCCAGGTCTGTGCTCGTTAGTCAGATGTAATAGGTGCAAACACAAAACTCATGATGTCATTAAAATGTTGTGTGTTGAAGTAACGCAGTGATGCTCACTGAAGTTGGACATGCTCTATTTGACCTTTGCGTCTCGGACTTAAGACCATCATGTACATCAGGCCCTAAATGTTGTCTGGGACGGATCATCAAAGATTATCAAGATTCAAAATGAAACCAGTGAAACCTTAAAAACAACCGATGATCTGGAGAGTCATCGTTGAAAGAAGTCTATGGCGTCAAACCCAGAGAAGATTGTTGGTGGTAAACTAACTTGATTGTGTATCTCCACACTGTCCATTCATCGGAGCTGCGCTCACATTTCACAGTAATCTGCCTGTACTCGATAAACTGAGACGTGTCGGGGTCGACGGTCACATGGGCTGGAAGAGAGACAGAAACAGAACTTTATTCTGTTATTCTGGAAACTTGTGTCGGTTTTCAAAACAGTTTGCAGCTTCTTCAGGACAGGCAGGTGAAGAGCAAAAGAGGTGGAAAGCAATGGCTGAAATGCATTTTGGGAACCCATCGGGTATCATTTGACAAAGATTTGGATCTGATTTAGATATTGTTTATATAAAGATATCAGTCTACAGAGATTCATCCTATGTAACAACTCCATTCTCCCTTCTATAGTCACAAAGTGGACTATTATCAACACAGATTACTGTTGAGGTAGAAGGATAAAGTAAAGGATAACATGAACATATTCAAGCACAGTATTTAAGTGAAAAGAACAATATGTCTGAAATGAAGCACAGAGGTTCAGACAGCACGGCTCATCAGACACTTCAGAGTTACAGTCGTAATGAAGACAGGGGCAGCAAACACATACAAAGAGCAGAAACATGTACCAACAACGTGGACGTCAGGAACCAGGTGTGAACGAGGACACTGAACAAGGTAACTTGTTAAAGTATAAATCATTTGTATCATAGCTGTGAATGTCAGCAGCCCCTTGCCTCCATCCCTCATCTCAAAGTACAACACCTACGTCACATCTCACATGTGCTTCTGAATAGAAAGATGTGTGAACCTCCCACAGACTACAGACCAGCCCACACCAGGTTTCTACCTGCATCTGATCTGACGAGGCGACACAACACCTTAAAGATTTTGCAGTGGACACTGACTTTAAGAGAAATTAGTGTTGCTGCTGGATGGAAACAGGAAATGATCAGTGGTCTCTGGTGTTGACATTTGAGGTTTCGCTGTGTTTCCATCCACCCCAACACTCAGTTACTACGACCACGAGAGCGCCGCTGTCAGTTCGCACACAGGCGTCATTTCGGGGTATTTGTGGGAACAACTGATGTTGTTTTTTAAGCTGAGTAGGTCAAACTGTCTTTGCAACAAGCGAGCAAACTTCAGACAGACAGGAAGCGTTGAGCGGTGGGCAGAAAGTTAATCAGAGATTTTCAGACTATATTAACATTAACAGCATAATGCCAACCTGAAACAGTGTTTACGCTTTAATCACAGAGAGAAATACACGAGACCTAAAACTCACCAGGACTGGGGGCAAACGTCCAGGAGACCGTCAACAACACTGAAACAACCGGCACACATCACACACTTACATATTGCTGCTTTATCAATGGTTTAATGTTCAATAACTGCTGAATTCACATTCAGACAGTTCAGCATCCTGATTTCCTTTGACTTCAATATAAAAATACATCTGAAGTGTTGACCTGACTCAAAGTGAAGTGAATGTTTTGGATTGAAATGATGCATCTACTTACAGACGAGCAGCAGTTTCGACTTCATGTCGTCTGCAGGCTGGAGCTGCACTGACCGTCTGGTAGCAGATGTGGTTCATTTAACATCCTCTTCTTTAAACCACACGAGGGGTAGGAGGGGGTGTGAGCTCTGCACACCGCAGAACAAAGTACATGCTTCTACTTTTGATCAAACTCAGTTCTGGGATCCAAATATGAAATTGTCTTTGATGAATGTTTTCATCTGTCATTTTTAATTGTTCCAGGTATCTTTAAGCATCACCTGCTGTTTGCTGTCACCTGTTGCGAACAGTGAGCTGTAGGAACAAGAGACAAAGCTACATCCTGTTTGTCTGATCACACGTGGCCTCGTGTCCTTTCACCTCATACTAACAGAGCAGACAGCTGCAAGAAGGAGTGGCAGTCAACATCATTATACAAAGAAATCCACTGTGAAGGATTCCTTACTGAAGAAGAAGAACACGCACGTCTATACACTTATTTTCAACTTCCTAGAAAGTTCAATTCAGGAAAGATGCTTCTTAGATTAGCTGAATGCTTCTCTCCTGAACCTGCAGCTGGCAGCTGGTTATCTTAGTTTAGCATGAACACTGGAAATTGGGGAAACAGCTACAGCTTGGCTCTGTTCAAACATAAAACAATCAAGCTACCAGCTCGCTGTTTAGCATCTTTATTTGACTTCAGCTTCTCTGTTCCAACAGGCCTGTACAGATGTTAGCTTCTCTAGCTGGGGGAGCGTACCTATGTTCCCCGGGTCCTAATGTTCCCCGGGTCCTATGTTCCCCGCTTTGTATGGGACCGGGGAACCCTAACCCTTCAAAAAATGGGTTGTATGTTCCCCGAGCGGGGAAAATAGGATCTGGGGAACATAGAGATGACCCCCTAGCTGGCTAACAACAGTGTTGGTTACTTCAACAGGCTTACAACAATGTTAGCTTCTTCACATTAACATCAGTGTTAGCATCTCCACTCCAACAGGCCAACATTAAAGTACTGTAGTGCTGCGTCTGCCACTACTAATACCAGAGCAATGCTAAGGCTTGTAGCTTTTAGAAATGACTTCTTTAGAAATGAATTCCCCTTCCGACAGCGTGGTTTCTTGTAGATAGCTGCAGTGTGGTCTGAGCTGCGAGGAAGAAAATAAACAGGAAACACCCAAAGACAGATTCATATCTGGCTTTAGTGGCAAAAGGTCCTCGTTTACTTCACAGTGCTGCGACCACTGCTGACCAGAGAACGACTCAACATCTCACTAGATTTATCACGTCAGTAAACAATGTTAGCTGCTGCTTTGTAAAGAGGAGGTCACAATTCATCCTTACTGATAAGTTTTTATTGAGCATTTCATTAAAGGCACATATGAAAGACCAGTTAAAGATCACATGTCATCACAATAATTGTTGGAAATACTCATCTTAATAAAGGACCAATTACAGAAGATCACAGAATATATAATGTCATACATATAATATCACATTCATATACAGCAGAGGTTACATACATACAGCAAATATATTTTATAGAACATATCTTTAACTTCAGAAGGTTAACTTAAGGTGTGTAATATAAAGCTTTATTTGTCCAATCAGACGCTTCACAACTTGCTCTCGAGGGTCCCGTTGTCTTTTTCATGGCCGGTCACACGCAAAGTCGCGTCTTCACCTTCTGTCTCGTCTGCTGAGATTAAGATCAAACAGGTCGCTAGATGTGATTTCAAACCATCAAATGTAGAAAGACCAAAGTTGATGTGTGCACACTGACCTTTGACCTGCCGGGCCAAGAGACGTGGTCCCGCCAGTCCGATACCCAACGCTCCGATAGGTGCTGTGGTCAGGATGGCTAACACGGCCAACGTTAGCACGTCCAAACCGAACTTTATCAAGGTCTCATCCCCCTCCTCCCTCGCCATGTCCAACGCCTTGGAGCCAATAGCAGCCTGACACAAAATAAACAAATGAGCACAAATAAAGATGCTCTGAGAACTTCACGTTTGTAATTGATGCCTGGGCCTTCAAGAGTCTCTAAGACATTCAGGAGGCTCTACACGTCCTTCAGATGCTTCTAGAGGTAGCTTTAAAATGTACCAGTGGCAAACGTAGAGGCTCTTGATGTCATTTGGCTGTTATTTTATTGTTACTTTATGGGTCTTTTAGGTTCTATAGGTCCTTTAAAGGTGCTAAAATGACTGTCGAGGCTCTAGATGTTATGCAAGTAGTTATAGGAATGTTTGTGTTAGTAGTTGTACAACATGTTTTAGGGGTCCTATAGGAGGTTCTTGTGGTTGCTGGTGAGGTTCTAGAGGTCTTCCGGGAAGTTCAGATGGTCCTTTAGAAAGTTCTAGTGGTGATAGAGGAGATACTGTTGGTCCTTTGGAAGGTTCTAGTAGTCATGGGGGAGGTGTTAGGGGTCATTTATTTGGTTCTTGTCAGGGATGAGGGTCTAGAGGTCCTATTGTGGTGGTACACACACACATACGGACCTGTACGGTGGCTTTAGGCAGCCAGGCCACAGAGATGAAGAGTTTCTCCTTCAGGTTGAATCCTCCAAAATGAACCAGCAGGAAGGTGACAAGCACTCGGATCACCAGACCGATACTGATGCAGGCCAAACCTAGACCTGAACATAGACACCAGACCAACAGCAGTCAAAGGTAGTTAAAAATAAAGTGTTTGCTCGCTGGTCCACATGGCTCCTAGAACTGAGAGGTACAAATGATATTCTGTTTGTTTCAAGTATAGTTCTTACCCACTGTGCTGGGGTTGAGCTTTGCTATGGTGATCTCTGCTCCGATCAGACCAAAGAGGAGCGGCTGGAAGACATCCCATGAGCGGCCCACCATGGCTGCCACCGGAGCCTGGATGTAAAGATACACAATAACCTCAAACAGCCGGGCCTGAACAGATCCAGTGGTGTCATCAGTTAGAAGACAGCTGATGTTGTGTGAAACGATTTAAGTGATGTGTGTTACCTTGTCTTTCATCCAGCCCAAAGCAGCCAGAAAGGCCAGCACCAGCGTACAAAGACCACCAGCTCCAGCAAAACCAATAACATGACTGAAGAAGACAGAAAATATGGACAGACCCAACAACATGAGGGTTCTCCTCAACACCAGGTCCTCCTGCAGGGACACAGGCAGGGATTTAAAGAATTAATTCAGTTACACTAAGATTTACGACAGCGTAACACAATCTGAAACCACACTCTCACCATGTCTTTGCTGGGGAAGCAGCACAGAAACAGACCCAGGATCAGCCCGGCTATGACCCCTCCCACCACCTCCAGCAGCCCCTTCAATATGTTCATCCACGTAGAACCTGCAGGACAAACACAGCACATAGAACAGAATAAAGTAGAACTGAAAGGAACAGAACAAAACAGAACAGAGCGTTATTCTCCTGTAGAGACCTGTAGAGAAGGCGATTCCCAGGCAGGTGGAGAACCCTGTTATGGCCAGAATATCGTCAAAACTCCCCGCAGCCATCAGCAGCGTGGGGATCCCCTGAACAACAACACAGAATGTTATTAGAACCTTAATAAAACATCACAGAGTATCAACAGAACATCCTGACATCAAAATGAATAACACTGAAGTTGTTCTCAAGGCTCGTGGTGGAGCTTTTTAACACACCATATGTTGGTGTTTGCCATCTTTTAATACACTGTTAAGATCATCAAGAACAGGTTCTATACGTTCTTGAGGTGGTTCTAGTGGTTTTTGTGTGGGTTCAACGAGTCCTTGAGCATCACAAACAGGGCATAGGAGCTCCTAAAGGCAGTTCTTTAACTCACCGAAGGGCTTCTTGTGGTCTTTTAAAAGACTTTGTTTTCATTGTGGAGGTTCTAAGGAATGTTTCTGAGGTTCTTGTTGGTGTTGAGAGGATTTTAATGGTTATATAGTCTCCCAGGAGATCATCCTATAGATGGTTGTAATGGTCATTAAGGAGGTTCTAGGAGTCAATTAGGAGGTTCTAGTGGTTATTTAGGAGGTTATTGTTGTCACTGGGAAGGGCTTTTTGGCCTTTTGGACATAAATGGACATCACAGAGGTTCTTAGGGTGACACAGGGGTTCTAGCAGTCATTTAGATGGTTCTCATGCTCACTAAGGTGTTAGATTCACTACATGTGGTTCTTGTACTCACCACTAGACCAGTGGACATCAGAGATGTGGGGGCTCTAGTAGTCATTGAGGGGATTCTAGTTTCTATGCAGGGCTTCTAGGGGTACTTGGGGAGGTTCGACTTGCCACTGAAAGGGTTATAGGAGCCCTGAGGATGTTCTCGTGGTCACTAAGCAGTCCTTAGGTTAAAGCTAGGTGGTTCTTGTTGTAAGAGAGGATATATACCACTATATAATATAATATAATATATATTCAGGTCTAACAGTCAGTAAGAAGGGTCGGTCGGTCTTATAGGTACAAACAAACATCAAATATGTTCTTAGGGTCTTTAAGGGGGTTCTAGTGGTGACTGATGAGGTTCTAGCAGTCCCTTGGGTGATTATAGGTGTCATTTAGACAGTTAACACTGACTGGATCATCTCTCTGGCTGTTCACCTGCTCCCCCTGGTGGCAGAGAATCACCTGTGAGTGGATGGTTTACCTTCTCCACTCCGTATCCTTCTCTCTGCAGCAGCAACATCGAAGGAACCACGACCGCTGGAGACACTGCAGCCAGGACGAAGCTACACACACAGATACGCACACACACACACACACACACGCACACGCACACACACACACACACACACACACAAAACCACACACACACACACACACACACAAAACCACACACACACACACACACACACACATAAAGGGTCATTTTCATGTATTTTCACTACAATTTTACAGATGTGTTTATTTAGATATTTATTTTTAGTGTGTGTGTGTGTGTGTGTGTGTGTGTGTGTGTGTGTGTGTGTGTTCTTACAGACGACGTTACTGGTGCTGTGCTGCTACT
>OMLP01036308.1:0-10681 GCA_900302685.1 Spondyliosoma cantharus | reverse complement strand
GTGAGTTGTAATCGATGTGGTGATATACAAACCAATAAAAATTAAAGCCATTACATTAAAGTTATGGTAAATCTTATCACCATGAGGTGTAAGAATTCAGTGAGCTAATGAGCCATTTCACAAGATAACAATATCAGACTTTTCATACATTACAGTGTTAACTGTTGTTGCTCTCCCTTGATTTCTGATCTGATGAAGAGGGACTGGAGGTGCCCTGCTCTTGACCAGCCTCTGGTCTACCATCTTCTCCTGCTCTCACCCTGCTCATTTCCAGCTGCTGGCACTCACTCTGTTGGCCCAAAACTGCTGAATTCCTGCCTGGCACTGACCCTTTCTTTTCATATCTCTCTATCACTACCAAACATTATAGTTAATGTTAACACACAAATGCAAATTACAAAGAAGTACATGAATTAGTATTACATTTATTAGCGAAATGCTAATGTTCATGTCTAAACACAAGTAGGGCCTCAGTTAACATTACTGTTAACTAATGTTAGCTTTGCTGATTAATTTAATGTTTATCAGACTTAAGCTACGTGACAGCTGTGAGTAAATAGGGATTTATGACTTACCTGTCTGTTGAAAAACTTTTTCCGCTGGATCGTTCAGATCTTCTTCTTTTGTAAGCTTTATTGACGCTGGACATTCCTAATTGGCTCATTAGCGCCACTAGTGTTTGGGCATGGAATTGCATCCACCTGTAATCTGATCATTGCTCTGGGACAAGGGACAGATGAGTGACAGGACAGGGGCACTTCAGGGGGCCAATCAGATTTCAGCTGGGGCCAATGCCCCTGTGGCCCCGCCCCTAGAACCGCCCCTGCACGGTTGTCAGTTCCATGCTGCATTTGCACTCCATCTTTATCCATCCAATTCCATGTGGGATACAGCTTCTGATACTTCCAAGCTATTCAGGAGGTCCTGCAGTAGGTCACACTGCAGCCCTTCAAATGAAGATCGACTCTAGATCGAGATTAGAAGTTATAATCTATGCTTCTTTTCACAATGTTACCATATGGGTAGAAGGTGAGGTTACCACGTACTACTAAATTCTCAATAAAGTTTTACTGACAAAGAATATCTATATATCTCTAGTACGTACCATGCGGTCAGATAACACGATAATGACATTGTTACCTGTTGAGTACTAAAGTAAAGGAATTATGACTGCCAATCCAAGCTGTCTGGGATCTGTTTCTGAGGAAGTCCAATATCCAACCACGGAGTGCGGTACTCAAAGTTTTTTTTTGTTTTCTTTGCAAAAATAAAAGACATTCCTGAGAATTCAAATCAGATCTCAAATGGGTAATACTGCTCTATATCATAAAGTAAGGGGAGAGATGGATTAAAAAAAAATATGACCAACATGGAAGCAGCAGCAGTATGGGTCAAGCTTCAAAAACACTGGATCCTACTTGTTCTTCTGTCATTACAGGCTTCCCTGCTTGGGAAGTACCCACTAGTAAATTGACTGTGGCATGTCAAATTGGTTGAGTGCCCCTTGAAGATTCTCAGTTGAAATAATTTGGTATAAAGAATCTGCAATATTTCCAGTGTACACCTATAGTATTATGCATGCAGTGAGTTTTAAAATAATGTCTCTGTGTACAGTGAACTTCTCCCCCACAGATGTTTTTTTGTGTTCCTTTTGACTTGCATAAATTATTTATTTTCCAGTTTAGTAGACAAAACAGCAAAGAGTACAATTTTTTTCAGTGACAGCTGGTAAGAGACATGAAAGGCAGGGGATAGGAAGAGAGCGGTAATGACAGGCAACCAAGGGCTCGTGCTGGAATCTAACCCAGGCGGCACTGCACTCAGCCTCAGTACATGATATGTACTCTATGAAGTGAGCTTGCAGGATGCCTTGGATATTTTTAAAGAAATCACTTTTGTCCTGATGGATGACTGTTGGACTCCCCAAATCCACCCCCACAAAACTATGACTCACTATCCACCCCACAATAGGAAAATAATATACAAAAAAAAGGTAGTATGTTGGATGTAATGTAATGTGAATAACAAGACAAGATAAGATAGAATTTAAATAATCCTGAAGGAAATTGTTGTGCCAGAGATTGCTACAAAAATTCACAGCACAATAGAAAAACAGTAACAACCAGTAACAAGCAGTGGGTTTCCCAAGTTAGGGTTACACATTGGGCAGTAAAGAATTGAATGTCAGTAAAATAAACATAAATACACACATATATAGACACACACAGTATTTGAAGAGCCAGTATCTTGACAACAGCATTGGTAAGGCCATTGGCAGGGGTGCCAGACGGCTGCAGGGGCAGACGAGGCAGTCACATGCATGCAAGTAGACACTCACACACACACACACACTTGGCACTTTCTATACTGATCAGAGCGGCCTTCACAGGAAAATGTGTTTTGTGTATTATGTCAACAGTACAAATTTATGAGCAGGATGACTTGAGCACTTGATATTATAGCATCATACACCACATCCGTTTACGATGGGGTCTGAAAGGAGCAGAAGATTTAAAATGGGTTGCACTTGCCCTCATTTGCATATCATGTGCATAATATTCTCCATGTAGTATAGTTATTTCATGCCACACCATTTATAGTCAATGAGGAGAGGATGTTTTCGGCAAATGATTGCAATTGCAGTGACTATGATGTGCTCTAAATGACTTCCCAAATCAATCAATCAATCAATCAATCAATCAATCAAAGCTTTATTGTCATAGTAGTTCACTTTAACACTTGTATACATGTAGAAGTATGAATTATTTAATCACTGACATTTTGTGAAATATGCTTTTATTAATTAATATTTGCACAAATAACTATATGTGAGTTACGTAGACCTGTAGACCTAGTAGTAGACCTAGTTATTTGTGCAAGTTATTTGTACTTATACGTCATTTACAGCAGTTAACCAATTTGCTTTTTTTAACATCTGTTTGCAGAAAGAGCCAAACACGGTATTAAAGTGTGCACACACTGACCCTCACACACACACACACACACACACACACACACACACACACTCAGGGTCAGGGTCAGATAGAGACAGCTTGACAAACATCCCATTCCCAAATATGCAAACACACTTCTTGAAGGGCAGCCAATCCACACAGAAAGGCTGAACAGGGGCAGCAGCAACCAAAGCAGGGCAAAGCTATTTATATATCTCAGTGTGGATAGAGCCTTATCTAGCACCAGTAGCCTAAAGCCCCCTCATACCCTTTTCACCCAGGAGACTGCTGTTTGCGTCCTGTGTGTTTACTTATTTTAACATTTAAAGCTGCTGTAAGTGAGATATTGTCATGTTAAATAGCTCTGTATTCCAACAGTAATCAGTAGCCTCATTCACATTGCCCTTTCAGTGTGGGAATCCTGTGCCAATTCTCCACATAGCCATCTGCGTGAAAGTTCTTGATGCGGAGAGAGGGGACAGTTTCGCTGCAGCTCTGTTGTGCCTCCAGAGGTAGTTTTAGAGCCGCAGCAGAGGTGAGTAGGCATCTGAGGCCTGATCAGGGGTGTGTCCATCTGATTGTGTTCACAGTCTGATAACTAAACTGATCCTTCACTCATCAAATAAAAGAGAAATGACCCGCAAGGCAACATTACAGGATTGGTTTGTGGTCTGGATAGAAAACAGCATTTGATGTTGGAGCTGGCTGGGGTGGAGTAAATTAAAACTATTTGACATACATCATATACTGGGTAGTTTATCTTATTTAGTTAAGTTATATTTTGTTTAAAAATATTCTCTGCAAAGTGGCAATTATCAGGTCATTCCATGCCAACTGACCAAGGGCCTCTGAGATCATGTCATGAATTTTCTTGCTAAAACTTCTAATGGACCTGGAAAAATCCTATTGCTGTACACTTTCTGAATTATGATTTTTTTTTAAGTTTGACCCTCTGAGCTAAAGATCAATTCCAAATTCAATAGTGACATTAATACTGTGAGTGAAAACTAGTGGAGATATCATCATTCAGGTAATATATGATTTCCTGTTATCAATTTGATTACTGTAACCATTCAGAAAAACTATTTCAATTAATGAATGTTGCTGAGTTTCCTTGGATGAATGTTCAGGATAAATTTCAACTCAACCCAGTGAATAAAATAAGCGATTAGATTAGATTTAGAATACACATACAAGGACTCACAAAAAAGTTGAAATTTAGCTCAGAGGGCCAAACTTCCAAAAATTCATAACTTACAAGTCAGTTTCAATATGATTTTTTTTTAGAAAATCCATGACATGAATTGGGAAAAGGATTTCGGGTGAGTTGGCATGGAATTACCCTATAGCCATCACATGTGGTGCGGAATTTTAAAGTCCTTTAGAAATTCTGTGGTAGAAAGTAGAAAGCATTGAGCAAGTCAGTACTCAAAAATGTACTGTTACTATCCATGAACATATTATGATGCTTCTGTAAATTAAAAAATAGCTATAGTTATAAAATCTGCCATGATACTGCATCTACAATTTGGGATGTCGGTTGAAGGTATTTGTGCTAACTGGTGATGACAGTTTGTCTGGGAGGCCCTGGCGCAGTGTGATCAGCCAGGCATGTCTGCTCCACGCACCCCCTCCCAAGTCTGTATACAGACACACACACACACACACACACACACGCGCGCACACATATTGGCTCTGAGTGGGAGGATCAGCAGATCCCCAGGTGGCTGTGATGGATGGGCAACTGTTGTGGTACGTGTCTGTGCATGTTGAATTCACTTAAATCTGAAGATTAATCTACTATTGTCTTTGTTGCTGCTAGCTTGAATGTGTGTGTGTGTGTGTGTGTGAATTCTGGTGTACATGGAGCAGAAGAATGACAGTGCTAAGAAGTCACCTGGGTGGTGGTGGGGTGGGAGTAACTAGATAAATGGCCTCTCCCTTGCTCCACTCCTCCCTCTGCTTGCTATCTCCCGCTCTACCAATTTCTGAGAAGGTCAGAGAGTCAGAGGGAGGTAGCACTCCCCTCCTTTCTCACTTTGTCCTGAATAAGGTGTCCTGTTTAGTGCACCACACAGAGTGCACTACAGCTTTGCCCTCAACACATCTAAACAGTGTGCTTAGAGGATAATTTCAGTTAATGTCAACCCAAGTCTTTATTTCCTAGTTTTTGCAAACATAACAATCAATGGTGTTCAGAACTTCATCCCTTACTTCAGTGCAGAGCTTTTCATTACTTCATATGATCATTTAGGCTGCTCCTGAATACATACCCAAAGGGGCAATATATATCCTCAACTGAGTCCAAGAAATTATTAAATATGTCACACTTTCTTCCATTATTAGGGCTGCCCCCTTATAGTTGACTAAACCATTTTTATTTCCAGAATATTCAAAATAAATAGATTTTTTTTTTTTTTTAAAAACGTATTTTGAGGGCACCCATTAGCTCAGTTGGTAGAGTAGGTGTCCCATGTGGGGAGGTCCTTTCCGTGGCCCTTTACTGCAGGTCACCCCCCTCAAATTCATTCTGTTTCGTGTCATCTCTGAGCTGGCCTATCAATAAAGCCATAAAAAGGCATACTTAAAAAATATATCTATATTTTCTTTATTGATTAGAAAAATATAACAGTACATCATCTGAATTTCAGTTTCTCTCTCGTGCCAAAATAAGATGAGATTAATTGCCTCGTACACTCATCATTTAACAAACTTTATTCAAACTGTACATAAACAAAATAAACCACAACCACATCTGGTTTGGCTAAAATAAATCCTCAATTCACAGAGTAAGATGTGAAAATATTCTAGCTGCTTTTCCACACTGGTCCTGACCAACCTTCCTTTCACTCCTCTTTCACTTCACACATCTCCTGTCTCCGTCTGCCATCTTCTTCATCCCCAAAGTCAGAGTCATCTTTGGAGCTGCTATTGATCATCTCTGTACTGGATCCCCTGTCTTCGAACTGACCTTTGTTGGTCTCAGAGGCTTTATTCGGTCCCAGTCTGGTGTCTGGCTGTGTTCATTGGGAGGCTGCTGAGCCCAGTTGCCCGCAGTGACTCTCCTCTTGATCCAAGGTTGTAGTCCAGGCAGACTGTAGTCAGCTAATAGTGTTACTAGCTGCAAGGCTAACTGAGCTAGCAGCAAGCTTGTAGCTATAGTCATAGAAAACTACAGCAAAGAGCGTACGTAGTGAGCAGCTGTGATATGCGGCCCCCTATTAGTTTGGAGTGACATTCGACATTTGACATCTTTAAACTTGCTTCTTTAAAACATGTCTAAGCATGATATGTTTGCATACATGGAGCCCCCTTGAAGCCACTTTGCAAATTAAACTAATCAACATGCTGTAGCTCATCATACTGTGACAAACAACAGACATTAAGCTGTGGAAGTGCCCTTGAGCAATACACAAAGAGGAAAAAGAATTCCCCAGCTCAAATGCAGTAATGTGCGGATGTCATATTTATAATCAGTGAAACGACAACAGCATACTGCTTTCAGTGGATGAGAGGAGCTGCATTGTAGTGCTCTCTTGATTTAGCGGTGACTGTGCAGCACTAACGACCTTGAATTACTTGCCACCACATTAGGATAAAAGCAGCACCAAGGTGAGTTCTAGCAACTATTGTCAGATGGTCCTCGCTCTTTCTTCAGCATAGCGTGAAAATGAAATGACCCACTGAGTTCTCCAAGTCTCTCAGCACTAAATGGAAAATATTACAATGCACAATTGAAAAACACTGTCTCCAAATTTAACAGCACTGAGGAGAGGAAGAGCAATTATACACTGAGCAATAGTTGAGCAATAGTTTTCTATTGCTCAATATTTTGCTGAAGCTGTGTGGTAGTTATGTGGAAAGGTGTGTGAATTAGACGCATGTCATGGTAAAATATGGACTGCTATATTTAAGCTTCACTGCTCTAAATAAGAAAATGTCCTACTAAAATACTAATGCTTGGTATTCATTCGACTCTAATTTGTCTCTCAATGGTTACCAAATGTCTACTGTGTTATATATTTATTAGGGTTCTCTTACTACTGTATTTAGTAAGTGAAACATAAACTGCTTTAGAAAAGAAATATTCCACCAGTGAAGCGTCAGTCAAAATAAATGTGGCAGATAAGAAAGCCTGGTATTTTTACAATATATTGCTACGTGTCTCCTTATCAGTTCCTGTGTTTACAGGTCAGTCTTGTCTATGCTTCTTACCATGCTCCACGTTCCAAGTGAGCTTTCATGGAGTTTGTTTATACCCTCATCTGTTTGCTTGTTTATTTTTTGCATCCATTGTGCTCTGCAGCTGAGCTAACAAGATGCCATTTTGCCCAGGCCGCTGGTATGGTCCAATTAAAGGGTGTGATCAGCCAGAACACTTTAATGATGGTTGTGGTGCTGCAGTTGACCAGCTTACAGAGAGACAGAGAGGAAAAGAGAGTTGGCATGCTGTGAGGTGGTGTCTGCAGCATACCAGTGTTGTGGCTCAGTGACTCCACTGCAGCCAGCAGACAGGGTAAAATTAGCCTTCCTCTTCTTTTGTCAGGAGGAAGGGAGAGACCAGTCAGCTGTAGGAGTAGCATGGAAAATGGTGTTTCTGTTCAAAGTTCTAAGTTCTTTGCTTTATGGTGACTTCCTTTTATAATTGTTTTTGTGGTCTATTTATCTGTCTATCTCTCCGAAAGTCTATCTGTCTAGGATTTTTTACCATTGTATAATGTTCCCATAGCACACAACAAAAGAATTTTAAATTTAAATTTATTTTTTTTTTTTTTAATTCTTTTATTTGTTTGTAAATCCTTAAACGGCCTTGCCCCACCATACCTCTCTGAGCTGCTTCACCGATACTCTCCTGCTCGGTCTCTGAGGTCAGCTGACCAGCTCCTCCTGTCAGTACCCAAATCTAAGAGGAAGCTCAGAGGGGACAGAGCGTTCTCTATCGCTGCTCCAAAAATGTGGAACGATCTGCCCCTGAAAATCAGACAGGCCCCTTCAGTCACAACTTTTAAAAAACACCTAAAAACCCATTTTTACTTGCTGGTTTTCGACCCAGTGTGAGACCTTGATTTTATTTGTTTTTGTTCATTTTATGGCTTTTTTATTGTAGGTTTCTTGTATTTTTTTTACTTCTGTTTTTTACTGCTTAGCTGCATTTCTTGTCTGGCCTGTACAGCACTTTGTTTCAGCTGTGGTTGTATGAAAGTGCTTTATAAATAAAGTTGGTATGGTATGGTGTGGTATATGCCCATATAGGAAAATTTGTTACTCTCAATTTTAAAAGGCAAACTGGTAAGGTCCAAGGCACGTGCTTCGCTGTTGATAGGGAAGAGCTCACTGTTATTGAGATTTAGTTTATAGCCTGAAAGTTTACCGAATTGACTAAGCAGCGACAGAACGGGGGATAATGAGGCCGTTGGATAAGAGATGAAGAGCAACAGGTCGTCAGCATAGAGTGAGACTCTATGCTCAATATCACCTCTCCAGATACCAGATATATCCTTGCAAGAGCGGAGTGCTGTGGCAAGTGGTTCAATAGCCATGTCAAAAAGCATGGGACTGAGGGGGCATCCCTGACGGGTTCCACAATGTAATTTAAAGGGTCTTGACCATTGGGAGTTAGTACGAATTGAGGCTGTGGGGTGCAAATAGAGTATCCATGAAGTAAAGTTCGGACCAAAAACAAACTTGTTCAGCACAGCAAAGAGGTAGACCCATTTGACACGATCGAATGCTTTCTCTGCATCGAGAGAGACAACGCACTCTGGGACATCTTCAGAGGCAGAGTAGATAACATTGAACAGTCGTCTTATATTGAAGTAGGACTGCCTGCCTTTAACAAAGCCAGTTTGGTCTTTGGATATGATTGTGGGAAGGGCATTCTCCAACCTATGGGCTAGTACCTTGGCTAAAATTTTAGCATCTGTGTTTAGGAGGGAGATAGGCCTGTAGGAGGCGCAATCCATTGGGTCTTTACCTTTTTTAGCTATAAGAGTAATACAGGCCTCAGTAAATGAAGGAGGGAGGGAATCTTGTCTGCAAGATTCTGAGAGAACCGACCATAACAATGGGGAAAGCAGCAAGGAACATTTCTTTAAAAATTCTGCCAGGAAGCCTTCAGGGCCCGGACACTTGCCCGACTGCATTGAGGAAATGGCTAATGCTATTTCTGTCTGGGATATGGGCTCTTCCAATCTCTTCCTTAGATCTGGTGAAAGACTGGGAATACTGAGACCATTTAAAAAGTCAAAAATCTCATCACAGTCAGTCTGAGATTCCGAGGTGTATAGCTGGGCATAGAAGTCCCTGAATGCTTCATTAATTTGTATGTGATCCGTAGTTATATGGCCGTTTGGTAACTGGATCTTAGAAATATTTTGTTTAGCCTTGGAGCCTTTAAGTTGATTGGCTAATAATTTGTCTGACTTGTCTCCATATATATAAAACAAAGTTTTACTTTTTAGGAGTGAATGTTCAGTTGAATGAGTGGTAAGCAGGTCAAATTTGGTCTTGAGTTCCAACCGCTTTTTGTAGAGAACTGGAGACTTAGTCAGAGCGTATTGTTTATCGATCTCTTTGATTTTGGTGGGCAAGGTCTGATCGCTCCTTATAGGCTTTTCGCCTTACTTGCGCAGTGTAAGATATTATCTGTCCCCGGAGATAAGCCTTGAGGGAATCCCAGACAATTAGACTAGATATGTCTGAAGACATATTAGTAGTGAGAAAAAAGGCTTTTTCCTTTTCCATGAATTTAACAAAATTATCATCCGACAGCAAAGTTGAATTAAATCGCCACTGTCTGTCCCTTTGTGGCAGACCAGGAAGGGACATGGTTAGGACAATAGGAGCATGGTCAGAGATGACAATGCTCTGATAAGCACAGGACTGAACCAGGGGTATTAGTTGATTATCAATAAAAAAAATAATCAATCCTTGAATCTGTGTGATGAACGTTTGAAAAAAAGGGTATTCTCTGTCGCATGGGTGTAGAGAGTGCCACACATCGCAGACACCATAGTCAGAAAGAAATGCATGAATAAAACGGGCTGACCTACTCGCTGTGCCAGGGTTCGTAGAGGATCGGTCCAAAATCGGGTCAAGCCAACAGTTAAAGTCGCCACCGAGTATGAGAGAATACATATTAAGATCTGGGAACAGGGAGAACACTCGTTCGAAAAAGATTACGTCATCCACATTAGGGGCGTAAACATTTACAAGTACGACTAGTTTGTTGTATAATTTGCCAGAGATTATCACATATCGATCAAACTTGTCAGAGATCGCATTGTGTAGTTCAAATGAAACATCCTGACTGATAATGATTGAAACTCCTCGGGCTTTGGCTTGGAATGAGGAGTGAAATCCCTGCCCCAACCATCCTGAAAGTAGGCGGCTATTGTCTGAACTGCGAATATGAGTTTCTTGTAGGAAGGCTATTTCTGTTTTGAGTTGTTTTAGATGTGAAAAGACCTTTCTTCTTTTAACAGGGTGATTTAGGCCCTTAACATTCCAGCTCACCAGCTTCAAATGTCTACTCATACCATTTGAGAGGGGAAATTAGGATGTGAGCGCAGCGACCTAAGCACAAAACTTAAAGGAGATTGGGTGTGACTAGTGCAAAGTGTTAGTTTCCAAAAAAATATTAAAACGTTTCTGGCAGTGACATATCCCCCCAACCCACCTTCCCCAACCAAGACAGCTGCTAAGAAAAAAAGCAGCAAGCTCTTCAG
>OMLP01036293.1:0-14275 GCA_900302685.1 Spondyliosoma cantharus | reverse complement strand
AGCTAGATAGACTAGTCTCTTCATTTATATGGAACAACTCTAATCCTAGGATGAAAAAAATGTACCTGGAGGTTCCTAAAGATGCTGGTGGGTTGGGATTACCCAACTTTCTTTGGTATTATTGGGCGGCTAACATAGTAAAATGTATTCATTGGACTTACACATATTAGAATAAACAGGGTCCAGACTGGGTCCACATGGAACTATTATCCAACCCTCTACCAACACTCACATCAGCGCTACCACACAACTATACACAGTTCACAAACCCAGTTGTTAAAGCCTCACTTAAGATATGGTTAAAGTTTAGGAGACATTTTGATCTAAAGCAGTATAGTAGGTACTTCCCAGTAGCAAACAACCATTTCTTTCTTCCATCTGGGTTCGACAATGCATTTCAATATTGGCATAGAAATGGGTTGATATTCTTCTGAGATTTGTACTCTGATGACACGTTTATTTCATTTTGAAACACTTGAAAATGACCACAATATACCCAGATCGCATTATTTTAGGTTTCTCCAGATACGTAGCTTTACCAGAGAAAAGTTTCCCCAATTTCCTTTCATACCACCTAGGAATCATGTAGATGCAATTCTAGAACTAGATCCTTATGAGAGGAAACGTGTATCTGTGATTTACAATATGATAAGGGACTTGGAACCGATATCATGGGCTAAAACTAAAATGGCATGGGAAAAAGATTTGGGGGTTGAGCTTTCTGAAGATATGTGGCAACATAGTTTGGAACGTATTCATACCTCGTCATTGTGTATACGCCATGGTTTAATTCAATTTAAAATAGTCCATCGCCTGCACTATTCAAGGGATAAATTGTCCAAACTCTTTCCCACCGCAGATCCTGGTTGTCCGAGATGCAGCTATGTACCCGCCACAACAGGACACATGTTTTGGTCATGCGCCTCCCTCAGCGACTATTGGAGACAGATATTTGATGTATTTTCCAAAATCTGTGGTCAGACTATAACACCTGACTATCACACAGCCATCTTTGGCGTACCACCACCAGGCTGCAAAGTCTCAAATTCACAAACAAATGCTTTAGCATTTGCTTCCCTGCTTGCACGCAGACTCATACTTTTTAATTGGAAATCAAATTCAGCTCCGTCATTCCTGCAGTGGTTGAGGGACATACCATCTTTTCTACCTTTAGAGAAAGTGAGATGCAAGATATATAAAGTATATAAAATATAAATTTGTAGAAGGTTTTCCCTTTCAATGATACATCTTAACACTAGTTATATTGGATGGTTAAATCTATTTATAACATGCTCAAAACATCAATTCACCCATTATATGATGAGAAGTTTCTGTCTGACTATTTTTGTATTTGTCCTTGTATTTTTTATTTTTTTTTTCTTGTTTAAGAGCCTTGAGGGTGGGGGGTGAGAGGATACATTTCTTTTTGTGTTTATGTCTGTGAGCTGTATGCTTGTTAATGAAAAACTGCAAAATAAAGTTTAAAAAAAAAAAAAAAAAAGACACTGGCTGCATTTTGGATTGGAGCGCAGAAAGATTACCCACTGCTAGGTAAAAGAGCCCTGACCATTGTTCTTCCTTTTGCCACATCCTACCTATGTTTTTCTGCAGTGGCCTCAATCAAGACAAAACACAGATCAAAGCTGGACATTGAAAATGAACTCAGAGTGGCAGTCTCACAATGCAACCCAGATTTGAGAAGATGTGCAGTGAAGCAAGCCCACACCAGTCACTGAAAAGATGTGAGGGTTAAAGGTGTAATTTTTGCACAACAAATCTTTAGGTTGTTGTTTTTTTTCCTCTCAGGGAGTTGGTCATGTTTTAAAACACATTTTTTGCACAGAGAGGCAATTTTTGAAAAATATTGTCGGCAATATTGAATACTGTTACACAGTGGATGAAAATTTTCTCAGCAACCAAAGGGGGGCCCAGCAGAGAAAGTTTGGGAACCAATGATCTAATCAATGTGAGTTGGTTGCCTGAACTACAGCTATTAATGCTCCTGTTGGTGCTAGAACTACACTATATTGCTACTATTACAAATGCAAATGTTAACATCTTATTACATTTCTTATAGCTACTATTGCTGTGTTTATTGATTCACTCAATTAGTATTCAAATTGATCAGGATTATAGTAGATATTTTACCAGACTTTCTCTGTATTGAAAATAAAAGTCATGTTTCTGGATTAAAGGGAGAGATACTAAAGAGATACTGAGTCATGTCATCATGTATGCCACAGTACTGCATGTGCTGTGATACAGTATATTACTGGAAGCAAAACATCAGAAACTGAAAAAGGAAACAAATAAAAATCTGTACAATAGTAACATAATTTAACCATCCTGAGGCTACAGTTTTTGTATCTAAATCCAAATGCCAGTCAAGACCTATAACAAAAATGAGTCGGATAGCCATGTCTGCACTCATGTTTCCTAATGCTGCAGAGTTTATCTCTTTTTAGCGGTCATGTAAAGTTTCAGGCACAATCAGCATATGACTGAGAAAACTCCAGATGGCTAGTAAGATGATTTCTGTGGAATATTTCTACATTAATATGAGTTTTGAAAACCCTCAAATGCATCTGCTCTGCTGCTGATACATGATGAGCTCAAAGACAACTGATACAACCAATTAGTTCTAACAGCTGTGTCTGCTTCAGGTTTGCAATGGCAACTGCTACAGTAAAAGGCAAACAGATGATGATGAGCAAAAGATAAAGAACTCTAAATATATTTGATTTACTGGTACCACATACAGTATGTATATCAAACAAAAGAATATATGTTTATACATATATATATATATATATATATATATATATTTTAAACTGTGATCTTAGATATAATAATGGATTTAACTAATTAAATGACTTCCATCTGGTTATGTAAAATGAATATTAGCCATTGACATTGCAAACCTAAGCTTTGGATAGTTTGAGTTTGGAAACCTCTACAGCAGGGGTGTCAAACTCAGTTTAGGTCAGGGGCCACATACAGCCAAATTTAAACTCAAGTGGGCCGGACCAGTAAAATCATGGCATAATAGCCTATAGATAATGACAACTTCAAAGTTTCCCCTTTGTTATAGTGCAAAAAAGTGGTACATTCTGAAAATGTTCACATTTAAGGAACAATCTTTTTACAAAACATTTTACAACCTGACATTTTTAAAGAAAAATCTGTGCAATTTCAACAATATAATGCCTCAGTTTATCATTTACTCATGTGAATTAGAACTTACAGGTCACAGTGTACCTACAAAGGCACAAAACATTCAGTCACAGGTATCTGGAATTGAACAATATAATATTTTACTTTATGATCAAACAACTTGTCAAGATCTAGAAATTATTTTAAATTTACTCTCATTTCCGCATTTTTGTAGTAATCCTGACCACCCGAACTGACACACCACACCATACAAACTTAAGTGGGTGGGAACTATTAAATAAGGTTGAGTTATCCCCCTGCCTTGTACAGTTTATGCAATAAAAAAAACAAAAAAAACATACTGTATAATTTGTGGCGACAATTAACATTTAAATACAGACAATGACTCAGGCTCAGATCTCTCTCAGCTCAATGAAGAGCTGCACTGCCTGCTCCACATTCAGCAGTCTGCTCATTGTTTTGACTCATTAAACAAAAAAACAACTCCACTACACACTAAACACACTACAACAAACACTACATAACACACCAACTATACACTCCAAACACACTATATGTCACAAATCTCTCAACTCTCAAAACTTGCTGTCTCTATTGCTGCCTTTCTCACTGTCACTGGTGCTGCTGTCACTCTTTCACCGGCGTCCCTCCCACAACTTCCCCCTGTTCCCCAGCAACCAAATCACGTGGTTTGCCATATAATTTTGTGATTGGATGGTGTAGTGCCTTTTTCGACCAATAGGAACGTGTTTTTTTGCTTGCAAACACTTCCTGCTTGCGGATACTTTCGTGAGAAAAGCCCGTTTTTATCGCTTCTTCCTGCACCAAACGCACAGCAAACGTGACGGGAATGTTTGCAAAAAAGTGCGGCGTACAGTATTTATCATAAATCCGGTTTTACTTGGCCTGTCAACAAAATTTAAAAACTGGTATGTAGTTTGAAGGCTGCACCAACACCTAAAGTCAGAACCAAAAGTCAGTGAGGCTGCATCTTCATGCTACCTCATCTTCAATTAGTCACGTGATTTTGACGCGCCGGCGCGTCACTCGACCTCAGAGGGTTAAATAGGGTTATTTAATTTGCTCCTGAAACTTGGCATTTTTTAGTTTTCACAAGTGCATCAATATCAGGTGTCATATCCTGAGTAGCAGCCAATTTCAGGATGTCATTTAAGTGCTTGTGTGTTAGCCTTGAGTGCAGCTTTGTTTTATTGATGCTCATAACAGAGAAAACTTATTCACAAAGATAGGTAGTCCCAAACGTGGACAAAACTTTCGCAGCAAGGGCTGTCAGTTTGGGGTAAGTTGGCAGGAGAAACTGATAAAATGTGTCCAAGCCCGCCAAGGCAAATTTGTCCTTTAAGTCTGAATCACACTGCAAGTCAATTATTTCAAGTTGGATGTTGACTGGCAGATCAGAGGCGTTGACTGTGAATGGCGAGCAAAAAACTGTGAAATCTGTCTCAAGCTCACCAAAATATCTGAAACCGTTGCTCCCGGAGCAATCTAATGATCTTATCTTTGTACCGAGTCATGTCAATATTAACTCTGGGCGCACGCATAACTTTTAGACAGGGAAAATGAGCAGGGTCACCACCCAAAAGTTGGAAAGTCTCCCACAAAGTCAGCTTCAACTTGAACGAGTGTATGCTGTCATAATAATGTGTGACAACTTTTTTGCAGCCTTGCAGCATTTTGTTTAGATTATTCAAGTGCTCTGTAATATCCACCATAAATGCTAGATCCTGCATCCATTCTGGTTATTGAAATTCTAACAGTGGTTTGCCCTTTTTCTCCATGAACTGTCCAATTTCCTCTCATTGTTCAAAGAAACATTTCCGCACGGCACCTCGGCTTAACCGTCTTACCTCAGTGTGGTATGGCAGACCATGGTTAATGTCTTTATCTCTGAGAAGGCTGTCAAATTGACAATGATTCAGACAGTTGGCTCGAATGAAATTAACAGTTCAGACAACCACTTCCATAACGTGATCCATTTTTAACGACATGCAACACAATGCCTCCTGGTGCAAAATACAGTGAAATGTCCAAAAATCACGTCCTCCATTTGCAGTCCGTACTTTCTCTCTGAATTTTGTCACAACACCTGCTTTTTTCCCGATCATTGATGGCGCGTCATCTGTAGCCAGGCTGACAGCACGGGCCCAGTCCACTCCGACCCTGTCCAGCACTCCGGCGAGAGAGTTGAAAATGTCTGTTGTGGTATCCGTCATAGGCAACAACTCCAGGAACTCCTTGTTGACAGCCAACGTCTCATCAACACCACCAATGAATATGGCCAGTTGGGCAACATCCGTAATGTCCATGCTCTCATCAATTGCCAACCAAAAATGCAACAAACGACTTGACTTTGTGCTTCAGTTCAGTTCAGTTAGCTGTCCAAATCCGCTGAAAGATCTGAAATCCTATCTGCAATAGTGTTTCTCGTCAGACTAATGTTAGCAAAAGCCTGTCGCTTCTCAGGGCACACAATCTCTGCCGCCTTCAGCATGCATGTCTTCACAAACTCACCCTCACAGTATGGCTTTGATGATGTTGCTATTTCGCTAGCAATAAGGTAGCTGGCCTTCACTGCTGCATCACTGATATCTTTGCTACGGGTAAAAACAGACTGCTCCTTCTTCAGACCCGCTAACAAATAATTTATCTTCTCTCTTCTCAGTTGTCCTTGCAAGCTATTATATTTTTTGGCATGATGAGTCTCATAGTGGTGTCGAATATTATATTCTTTCAGTGCTGAAACTTGCTGTGAACACACCAAACACACAGGTTTCCCATTCACCTCCACGAATAAATAGGAAAAGTACCATTTTTCGTGGAAAACTCTCTGTGTCCACTTTTCTCTTTTTCGACAAAGCCATTTTGGGTAATGAGGGTGCCACAGAGTGTAAAGTTGACACCAAATGAGCAGATATGAATACAGGCGAGGCAATCTTGCCTTTCGTAGAACTCCCAGGTCCAGCATGAACAGTGACTCCCAGTGGACAAATTTGAAATAGCAGTTACTTTTATTGAAAAATTTCATAATTTTCTGTAATTTTTAAACTTTGCAAAATCATCTCACGGGCCGGATTAAACCCGGGCTGTAAGATTGACACCCCTGCTCTACAGATTGAAATAAACAATGAGCAACATGGACTAAAACATTCTCTCCATGCAGACTTACATTGGCAGCTGAATCCTCTGCTGGCTTCAATCCTCCCTCCTCCGGTAAGTCTGGTGCTGTAGGGACTGAGACGGGCAGCAGAGGGGAGCGAGCTTTACCGGCCTGACCCAGAGAGGCTGTCTTTACCTGGGGTTTTTGATGGCTTGTACCTGGGCAGGACAGAAAGAGGTCTGGTTTCAAAAATATTACGTCGACAGTTACACTGGAAAACAGTTTGATGCTCATCATTTGACACCTTGCTTTGTTTTTGATATTTGGGCCCTATCCCAATATGCCTGTTGCCCCTACCATGTAGCCCTACCCCTCCTTTTGTGTGTTCACACCTGTGGTTAGAATGTCCTTAGGCCTGTCACGATAACAAATTTTGCTGGACGATAATTTGTCCCAGAAATTATTGCGATAAACGATAATATTGTTGTTTTGAGACCATTTTTCAACTAATATAATGATAATGGCATAATAATGCAAGTACACCCTTTCAAAGATCAATAAACTTTTATTTCTAAAGAATAATTAACATTGGAATTGGAATGTGAAGAAGACATTTTAAATATCCAAAATAAATAAACAAAACAACCAGAAACAATAAATAAAAAGGACTCTCAGGCTCTGATCCGGTTTTGCAGTACTGCAGTTATAGGTATGTGTTATAAAAACAACAACAGAAGTGTTCCTGACCGAAGGATTAGTAGAAGAGCTTGTATTTGTCTCTTAATGAGATTTGTGTGCTGGCATCAACAGGGGGTGTTTTATTTTGACAAGTAACCGGATGTTATATTGTTGTTTCAGTGACTTCCTGTCTGCTCGGTGCTAAATTCAGCTGAATTGCTGCTTAGAGGTCCTGCGTATCCGCTGCACTGTGTATCTGCTCCGTCCAGCTCCGGCGGTCCGAAGCCCTCCGGAGCTGGACGGAGCAGATACACAGTGCAGCGGACCTGGTGGAAGTTACAGAGACTAAAGTGATACCTATCAGCTCTGCTGGCGTGGCGGAGACGTAACACAGTGGACAAGTATCTGGTGGAATCGCAGGAGTTCATTTCGCCATTGTTCGCTGAAAGTGAAACCTTCTCCTTCTGCGCTCAGAACAACTTTCACTTTCACTTTTACCTCTGGCTTGCTTCTCCTCACGGGGCTCTCATGCTGCACTCTGTGTTATGTCAGGGGCAGGGCACTGCCACCCCACACACAGACAAAGAGTGACTGACAAGAGGGTTCACGTGAGAGACACGAGGAAAACAAACAAACATGCAAATGGAAATTATCGAGGTCTGCAAAATTATCGAGCTCATTTTTATTTAGCTTACGATTAATTGATTTATTGATTTACTGATTCTTGCTGTGATAGAAGGTCGGGGTGAAGTGTTAGGGCTCCATGGTCCTCCAAATGGCAAACCAAGGTTTATGAGACCTCTGTCATGCCTTATGATCCATTTTTTAAAACAAGCATAAAACAACAGTTGTAAGCTAGCTAACTAACATTATATTGTTTTTTACTGAATTGTGTATGAGGGACCCGCGTTTTGACATATTCTAAAATTTCCCCCTTTGATGTCATACACCACTGAAAATGTATCCAAGGTCCAGCAGTGAAGTGCTGCAGTTGGTACTCAGGTACTAATGGTACAAATATCAGTGAAGACTGGCAGGGTAGGAGTGCTGGTTGCTATCGTTAGCCTATAACGCGCCCCTAGTGGGCAGGTAATGAAGGACTGTTCTTTTCATAATGAACTTGATTAGCGTGAAGTTGTGAGCATCCCTGCTTTTTTATTTGTATCAGATAAACTGCAAATGACATTGTGATTGAACCAGAGGTGCCAGAGTGAGGCAGGCGAAATCCCCACAGTTGAAGAAGACATATTGGAAATGAAGATTCATGTCTGTTTACATAAAACAGGTGTGTTTATGTATATTTGTATATAGATAATGGTATACATGTTCTGTTATTTGAGTAGCATGAGGGAGTTCACAAACTTTTCTTTTCTCTATGCAAACCTGTTTTGTGTAATGAAGTATATATTACATTGTACCTTGTACCTTGCTGACGTTTGTTGGTTCTAGAAGCTTGTCCCATTTCATAGTGGATGATTTCAACCATTACCTCTTATATCTCAAAAACAAGGGCAAGGCATACAGATTGGAAATGGAATTGAGCCTTGGTGTTATTATAAATCAATTCCTTTATCGTTCTTAACAACAGAGTTCTTAAGCTAACATAAATCAAGCTTATACTGTAATCAAGCTGCAAATCAAGATTTGAAAGACAATTTAGCGTATTTTAACTTAAGTCAGCTGGGACAGAATGGTGACTGTAACTCATTGATGTAAATGATAGGTTTAGGCACAGAGTGGTTAGTGTAATACATGATTTTAGAGACAGAACCTGTGAATGCAATTGATGATTTCCTAGACTGCATGGTGAACATCACTGATGATTTTCAGAGATAATGTATGCATGTTATAGTTAATTTCAGAGACCAAATGGTCAGCACAATTTATAATTTCAGAGGCCAAATGATGAGCATAAGCATTGATTTTTAAGACAGAAAAATCTACTTTCAGTTTGAAACCTTTGATTTCAAACCAGTTAGCTATTGCTATAGACCCATCACCTGCTCATAGACTAGGACTATTCTTGTTCATTAACAATCTCTGTAGACAAAACTTCTTTAGATTGGCTTTATTGGCGTCTTTATGAACACTTACAGGAACAGTTTCATCTGTTAAAACAAAGCTGCTATTGATTGTATTGATCTACATGACAAGTTAACATGCAACTAAGTGAACCATTAAACAGGAAACAGATCTGAGATTCCATCCATCCATCCATCCATCCCCAATCCCATTCATAAATGTCATTATCTAGTAACGCTGTAACAACCTGTCTATCAATACATTTGACAATATATTCATCATGATAAACAATTCCTGAAATATCTAGGACAAAAATGCAACACATCAACAGAGACAAAAATACATCAATGAATACATGTAAGTGCTGCTAAATCTCTCTGATTCCCTGAACAAAATTACAAATTACTTCCTCACTGTCAAAGAAAAGACAACCTCTCATCTCATATTATCAACCGCTTTTTCCGTGAGGGTCACGGGGATGCAACCGCTTTATCCCCCCTTTTTGGGGTTCAGTATCTTGCTCAAGGATACCTAGACATGCAGCTCAGCTCCGCCCCAGGGGAGCCGGGATTGGAAAAAAAAAAAGAACAAAGAAAAAGGCTTTCTTTCATAGCTTGAAAACCAAATCCATTCTAGTTCCTCTAATATCTGTATGTATTAATAGTTACAGTAAAGCATTATTAGGCCACAAACCCAATACAGAAGAAGTAGTACTTTGAGACTTTTACAAAAGAGAAATGTGTTTTTTGTCATTTCCTTCATATAACCCAAAGGTTTTCTGATCTGACATCTCTTTGTTTAAGGTTTGGTCAATTTCAAGGGCATACACTACTTGTTTAAGGTAAGAGAAAGATGGTGCTCACTGTTTAAAGGCTTAGAGGCTTTCTGTCATGATACCATCATGCTCCTTCCTCCATCATTACACATCCCATTGTAATCTTTGACATGTTGGTCTTTTAGTTATTTGAACAATGGAACTGATGCTGTCATAATACTCCTTGGGTAGGCTTTACTGTATGTGCATGCTGAAGTGTTAATTTGAAGACATGGAATGGAATTCTAAACAGCTCAGTAGCCCCAACAATTGCCTTGTAAACTGTCAGAATATTGCAAAGTTTGGGAGTGATATGGTATTTCCTGTCCTGTCCTATTCTATCCTGCATGCATTTGCTATGTTTGATTTTCAGATGGTCAAAATAGTCAGAATGATCCCTTCATTGATTGTGAAACTGTTAAAATTTTGCAAACAAAATGTGATTCATAATAGTGATTATTTTCTGATGATCAAGTTCACCGTTGAAAGGTTTTTTAAAAGTTGTGATGATCTGATTAGTTTCGTTTTCTAGCCCGCTTTTCCCTCGCGGGGTTGCGGTCATGTTGTTGTCCCCCTTTTTGAGGGGGATTACTGGAGCCTATCCCAGTTGACTCATTGGGCGAAGGCCAGGGTACACCCCTGAATGAGTCGCCAGCTCATTGCAGGACTCCTTACTGATGGCAGAGGCTAGTGCCAACTGCACATCAGGAGCAGTTTTGGGGTTCAGTATCTTGCTCAAGGATACTTCGGCATGTAGCTCAGTCCCGCCCAGGGGAGCCTGGAATCGGACCAATGACCTTCCGATCACTGATCGAACGGCTCTACCCACTGAGCTACAGCCGCCCCAGTTCAATGAAATCTATACCTTTGCTCTTCTATAACTGAGGGTTAGTTTACAGCCTACAACCAGAGGAGTTTATAAAGGTTTCATTTGAAAATGTAAAACATGAGCTATTATTAGCCCAATAAATTGTAGAATAGTTTCTTGGTCATAATAAAAAGACAGAGAATGGAGAATACAGATTTTGTTAACAATATTTGTTTATCTTGAACTCAATATTTTTAATGGACACTTTTTTTATTTGCCATGGTGAGCATTTTAATTTCAACTCGATTTGAGCCCTGTAATCATTCGCGTATCAGGAAAAGCTGAGCATTGTAAGCTTCATTCAGGTAGTTTTTGTGGCAGGATTTTTGGTAGTTATGTTAAGTTTGGCTGGTGGTTGGATATACAATTAGTATTTTATATAGTAGTTGATAACACTGCTTCACTGTTAGACAGCATGCTATTGTTTAACTTGTCAGCTGCAGAAGCCCACAGGCGGTGCAAACCCATTCATTTATTACTTATTATTTATACATCTTATTTAGGCTACATTGCTCACAGCTTTATGGACAATGGCAGTATTGCAGCTAAAAATTCCTCTGCAGCTAAAAAAGCATTTTCCTGATTGATAACCATTGTAAAAGAGACCTCTGTAAAACTGTTGACAGGACAAGTCAAACTGCAAATAAGGTCAGTTGTAAAACTTTCCTTAAGCCAAGAACAGTGATTTTGAAAATATGTGACATAATCTCTATAGGAGCCGCATTCAATTTTTTTTTTTTTTTTTATGTTTTACATGATTTACTTATAGTTGTTCTATTTTTGTGACATCTTTTCTCTTTTTGGTGTGCGCCCTCAACAGGTGGTGATGGTGCCACCTTTTAAAAATGCTGCTGGTAGAGCATGATGGGGAGAAGGCGGGCCAGCAGATACCGTCATTGACCTTAGTCTGTGAGCTTGCCGTGCATTGTGTCTGCACCTGTGAAACCTACTTTAAAACTCTTGCATTTTATTTAGTATTATATTTAATTTACAATAAAGTCCCAGCAACAGTGAACAGTCAAACTCTCTCTCATTGGATGTTTCTCAGACACAAACTGCGAGTCTGACACTGCATCACCCGCATTCTCCAGGTGGTACAAACACAAAGGAAATAGGATATACTTTTAAAGGGTTAAGGGAAAAAAAAATGCCAAAACAAAAATTTTGCCACTACAATTCGTCATTGATGCTGTGGATTTGTTTTTCGAGTATGCTGTTGGAGTTTCGCGAACTGGAGACAAAGGAATGTCAGCCTAACGCGTGGTGAACTGGAAAAAAGAAACGCTTCAATGGAGGTATGTGCTTTCAAATGCTAAACTTTTGAAGGATTTTTGATGAGAAAATCACAGTTGAAAAATTTAGGAACGAGTTTCGTTGACGATTTTTGAGTTAATGGAACTTAATTGCGAAGTGGTCAGACAATTGAGAGCGTTGAAGCCGCGGTCCAGTTTGAATGAATGAAACTAAAGATATCTTGATTTTTGGAAATATTACGATCAGTTTTTTGGACTTTTTGAAACTTTTGGATCAACTGAAGGAAGTCTATTTTTTGTTGAACTGTTGGATGAGGAAGCACGTAATGAAAATGACAAGAAATGGTACCAGCCTTGACGCACAAAGATAACGGCTTTTGTGGCAAATGGAATGAAATGGATTTCAGCCATAGAAAATCCCAGTTTAGCTGAAGTCACCTGCTCTCCCAAGCAGGAGGAAGAACCTCCCTCTGAATGTGTTGAATATGTAAATGCTGATGTTGATAATGCCGATGCGCAATAAGTCACGCCAATTCATGCATTCAATCCAATGCATTCGTACAGGAGCAGTACTAGTAGCTTTAATGGCCAAGCCTTAAAATTACAGGAGAAACATGCAATTGAGGAACAGGAAGAAATGTTAAAGGTCCCATATTATGAAAAACACGTTTTCTCTGGTGTCTACATATATAAACTGGTCCTCCTACTAGCCTACCAACTCCCAGAATGAGGAAAGCAAATGAGTCCTGCATCATCTCTGCAGCCCACCCACTGGTAAAATGGGGCTCCTACAGGCTGTTCAGTTTCAGCTCCTGTCGTTATGTAACGAGAGATTTTCATAGGCCGGCCTCCTCTGCACAAAAACACTCCCCTCTCTCCCCGGAGATATACAAGAGGGGGGCGTTCATCCCCGAGGTGAAGTTCGGTGTGTCCAGCCGTAAGATAGCAGTGTTTCGCAATGTCGCCGCTCAGAGCAAGACACACAAATTGCTCTGTTGTTGGTTGTAAAAATCAACATAAGTGCCTATATTCTGTCCCAGCTACAGAAGAACAGAAGAGACAGTGGTTGCGTTTCATTTTTAACGACAACGTGCTGGCTACGGTTTGTTTGTGTGTGCTAATCACTTCACATCGGACTGCTTCAGTAATGAGTGTCAGTACAAAGCTGGCTTTGCCGCGACTCTGACCCTCGTAAAAGGATCAGTCCCAACCATACGGGACCCAGCAACTGCACCCGAGCCACAGGTAAGTGTCGGCATGTTTTGATAGTATTTAAAGTCACTGAAGAACTATAAGTTACCTTTACCGTTAGCAGGAGCTAGAGTTAGCTACATAGTAGTAACTGTAACAACACATACGAACAAACTAAGAAACATATTCAGATACACTAACCATTTTGAAACGTCCTGCTGCAACCGCAGAGTCTGTATTTCTTCAGGAGCCTCTCCTTCTGGATCCGATTCTGGGTCAAACTGGTATGGTTGAACGACAGCATCTCGGCGAGCCATGGCGATACATCCACAGTAAACATTAGCGCATGCTACTGCTAGCGTAAGCGGCATCCTCTCCCTGAGAGGGGCGTGTAGCAGGCAAGGCAGGCGTTGACAGACGGAGCTCATTAGCATTTAAAGGTGCAGGCACAGAAACAGCCTGCTCTCAGTAGAGCTCACTTGAGCGACTTTTAGACAGCTGAAATTCAGGACCACGGATGGGTTTGGGGCAATACATTTCAAATACAGTGTTGTTGGACCTCTGACAGCTGAGTGAAATTGATGAAAAACGGTATAATATGGGACCTTTAAGAAAAAAGAGAGAAACTTTGCAATTGCATGCTAAATAGAAGCTACTACTGCGGAAATTCAGAAAAATCTGAAAGAGACTGAACCATACTACCGTACTATATATATCGTATATGAAGTGTCCTTGAGCAACATACTGAACCCCAAATTGCTCCTGATGTGCAGTTGGCACCTTGCATGGTAGCCTCAGCCATCAGTGTATGAATGTGTGTGTGAATGTGGCAAATGTTGTAAAGCGCTTTGAGCGGTCAGTAGACTGGAAAAGCGCTATAGAAATGCAAGTCCATTTACCATTGGTGATATCCGGCCACAACTGCAATGTCCCTTCAAGCTTTACCTCTGCTATTCCCCCTGTCATTCCCCATCATTTCCAATCACTTACAAGCTCAACTCGAGCCAATTAGTCCTCTGTGCCTCAATGTAAAATTCCCTCTTCAACCAGCTCATCACAGGAGAATCCAATGGTCAAAGTTCTAGAGAATCAAAATTAATTAAAGCTGCAAGCAGCGATGAACGAGCCCTCGCAGGCCGCGCGGGTCGGGCTGCGGC
>OMLP01036289.1:2548-14071 GCA_900302685.1 Spondyliosoma cantharus | reverse complement strand
GCAGGTGTGTGTGAAAGTCATAGATATTAACCACGTATACAAGTGAAGTCAGTAGTAACAGCAATATCCCAGACTCCCTTACAGATCCAGGGATTTTAAGAGTTGTTGCATAATAAGGAGAAACTTAACAAACATTGTGAATCAGCCATGGCAGATTTTAAATCGTTGGTCCCTTCTTGTAAATCCGGCATTAAATGCACCACATTAAGATTGTTCCTCACATGGAAAAAGTGTCAGTTTGTCGCGGCATTGCTGTAAAAAATGTGTGTTTTTGGTGTTTAAAGTGCTTCGTGGCTGCTTCTGTGTCTGAGGTGAGTTTTACCTCCCAGCAGCTCTTTGAACACTGTTTCTACTGATTTCAGCATTTACACCAGATTTATGAACACATCCACAGCAAACATGTCAAATTATACAAATCCAGTAAACATTAACTAGCAGGATACTTCTTTGGGGGGACAAGAACGTGGAGAAAGTCACCAGACTCCCTTAAAAAACACTCAATTTTAAGGCTTGTTGATTAGAAGGATCTGAATAAACTTTGTGAAACGCTGTCTGCAACACATTCTTATCTATTTTGGCTTACTTGTTCATTCAGCAAACATTTTATATGAAAATATTTATTTTTTTACTAAAACGTTGTTTCCATTTGCTCCACTGATATAGGTATATACTCTCTTCTCTCTCTCACCTGTTCCACTATTATCCTAACGTTTGTAAGGGTTAGTGTTACTTTTAGAGACCCCACAAAGCTCTGATCTGGATCCCTGGGTGCACCCCAGACATCTGCAGCACATTTGTTAGTGACACATGCAGTGTATGTAAAGAGACGTTACATGAATGTTCCACTCTGTAACACAGACTGGAGTTCAGTCTAAACACAAATCTGTTTCTGTCACCCATCAGCCCAGTTTGTCCTCACCTGGTGAAGTTGTGCAGATCAGCTGAGTCGTGTGTGAGTCTTCTTGACTTCCAACTGGAGCTGCTTGTCTGATGAATTCTGATTCTGGGAGGCAACTTATATACTGTAAGATACTCTCTTCCACTGACTCCTCCCATGAAACACCATGACGTATTATTTATTCAGGTCACTGCCTTCGAGACCTGTAGTCAGGTGATAACATTGTTCTTTAAAGAAATAAAGAGATAAGTAAATTAGTGTGCTGCTTTCCTTCACTTCTGACAGACTTTTACTGAACCCAAGTATGTGTTTTATCATCGTCAATACAATAAAACAGTCTCAAATGAAAATGTGTTGTATAATCCTTTACATAGAAATGATGAGATTATACATCCTTTTGCAAGCATTTCTTTTAATCTTAATTACAAAAATGTTTCCTGAACTTTGAGTGTACACACAACAGGATAACCAAACGACATATAACATACTTTATCATATAAGCAGAGTTATTGTACAGGGAACAAACGTCACAGTAATCAGACTGAGAAGACTGCGACATGTTAATGACCACACTGGGTAAAGTTTTGTTTTTCAGGAAATTTTCTCACTTCCTCTTTCACCTTCCTGATTTCTGTAGAATGAAAATGCAAATGAGGTCTTGAAGCTGATTACAGTCGATCAGTTTTCATCTAGTGGTATATATTGGTGAGTGTTCCCACAGAACTGCACCTCCCAAACCCCACATACTGAAAGTCTGTGTGGATTTTCATTTGTTTTGTCATCTCAAGTTGAACTGACTCCAAACACCTGTAAGGCTCTCCAGGAATTCAGACTGATTTCACTGAATCATGAGCTTCAAACGTTTTTTTAAAATATGGAGGACCAAAACTGTCAAAATCAAAATCAGACAAAGAAAAAACCACTGAGCAGCCCTTAATCTAACACAGTTCACATGTTATTTTCACTATTTGTTGATGGAATATTTTAATGTTTTACTGACTGGAGAATACAGTATCTGTGTGAAACAGGCAGGTATAACATACAAGAAGACGTTCGTGTGGTTTTGCATCTGAAATGAATGCTGAACACAGCCAGCTGACACTTCACCCGATACTGGCAAGTCTACTGTGTGAAGGAACGCAGAAATACTAATCTGACAGAAACTCTCTTCTGACTTCAGGTATGCACACCTCCAGACACGACAAACAATATGAACATTATGCTTTAAGGAACAAGGAAATAATGAGACATAAAATAATTCTCCTGTTTTTGCATGAGTTGCAGCTTCCTAACACAGTCCAAACTTGTCTGTCAGGTTATATGTAACCAAATTAAAATGATTCATCCATCAATTATTCATTCACATGTATACAGAAAACCCTTTTCACCTGTCATCACTCCTGTGGTCCAATGGCACGCGGTGTTAGCAAATACAAGTTTGTTGTGTTCTCTTATTCTGAGAAATGGAGACTATTCCACGCAAGAAATTGTCAAGAAACTAAAGATCATATATGCGGCCGTGTAATGCTGTAATTCCACTGGATGCATGTGCTTTGCTGAATAGCTCTGGTGCGTTTTTGCTCTGTGCTCCGTCGTCCAGCACTGCCGGACAGCTGCAGTTGTGAGATCGAGGAGTCCCTGCGATAATTAAATACAGTCATACATGTGTGTTATAAACACAACAACCAGAAGTGTTCCTGACTGAAGGATTGGAAGAAGTGCTTGGTTTTGTCTCTTTTTTGAGATTCTTGTGCTGGCGTCAAAACACGGAGCAATTTATTCTGAAAATTAACTGCCTGTTATATTGTTGTTTCGGTGTGTGACTTCCTGTTTGCTCTGTGCTGAATTCAGCTGAATTACTGAGCCGTCCTCCGGCATCCGGCAGAAATGAAACCTTGCATATCTGCTGCCGAAGGGTTCGGAGTGCCAGAGCTGTAACTGAGTAAATACGCAACACAGCAGTAAACACACAGACTAGAGTGAAACTTATCAGCTCTGCTGCCGTGCCGTGATTTCTGATTCTGGGAGGCAACTTATATACTGTAAGATACTCTCTTCCACCGACTCCTCCCATGAAACACCTTGACATATTATTTATTCAGGACTGAGACCTGTAGTCAGGTGATAATGTTGTTCTTTAAAGAAATAAAGAGAGAAGTAACTTAGTGTGCTGCTTTCCTTCACTTCTGACAGACTGTTACTGAACCCAAGTACGTGTTTTTTATCATAGTCAAAACAATAAAACAGTCTCAAATAAAAATTATCATTCAAATAATAACAGTGACGCTGCAACAAACTTCGTAGCTTTGTAACCCTTGTTTGGTTTTTTTTGTTGATAAATGTGGAGAAGTTGCCATGGAGCGAGCTTATAGAGCTTCAGGGTCAATTACTGTGCGTTCAGACCGAAAGCGCACAAAGAGGGAACTACGCCTTGTCCGCCCTGTCCACTCCAACTAAGTCGCTCATGTTGCTTTTGTCATCCCTCAGTATGTTCGTTCTTAATTTAAAGGGCCCGCACGCCACTCGGGAAAATGATCACTGATAAAATGGTTTGAAGAAGTCATCCTGCATTCACAGTAAGCAAGGATTGATAGCATGCTACGTTGCAACGCTAGTATGCAATAATTTCTCTCCTTTCTTACAAACATATTAAACAATTAAAAGCTCACCAGGCAAACCAACGACTAGAGCGACCTTCTTCCACGCATCGGCCATCTTTAATTGATCCCTATACGCGAACAGGGTCAAATCGTAGAGGACCGGGTGCCCAGCGCCATCTCGGAACGAATGTTTGGTAGGGTTGTTCTCTGGGACCGACCTGACGAGACATCCCCATTGGTTATCGCACGGCTTTTCCACCTTTTCCACCTAGACGCGTCATAGCTCATTACATAAAGTTGGAGGATTTTTAACTTTTTTTTTCCTCCTAATCTGCCTATTCCACTCGCCTCCACCTTTTCCACTTTTCCCTCCTTCTCCTCCTGGCTCCCAATAGAAAGTGAATGACTTCCGGGATCATTTTCCTCTTTATGCACCTTTGGTCTGAACGCATAGTTAGTTAACGGCATGTGGACAGTCATGTATAACCTGCTGGTCGATCTCAGAGGATCCCGTCTTTATTCCAACGCAACAGTTGTGTATTTATTACTTTATTTGTTTGTTTTGGGTAATTTGTAAATTTTCTGCCAATCAAACACATGCTGACAGCTTTTATTACATAATATTTAACTGAAAAATAAATCTATTCAGAATGAATGCTTTACCTATTTTTCTTTCTCCATCATACCTGCCAAGTTAAATTTATATATATTGTACTTTGACCACCAAACTCTTGACCTACTCCATGACCAGAATGTGCTGAAAAAAGCTTCATATTTCAGGCTGCAGCTCGCTGACATCATGAACCAACAAATGAACAATTTCAGTCATTTATATTACATATTTATGATTACATACACAGAACTGATAAGAGAAAGGTGGCTCTATTCAATGTTCTCATGGTGAAACATCCAGAAACTGTCTGAAGCATGAGCACACACACACACACACACACACACACACACACACACACAGCTTCAACACTGTACTCTGTATTTTACTGTGCAGAGCGACTCACCCTGTATATGATGCTGATGTTGTCACATGTGATGTGAAGAGTTCATTCTTTAAATGAAAAGAGCAACACCAGACAACAACTTTAATTCACTGTGTCACGTTTGGGAATTAACAGCTTCGTTCACTTCTGTTGGCTGAAAACAATCGTCAGCAAGTCAGATGTGACCACAAGCTGTGAACTCTCTGTGCTGCGTGTTCGTAGCCGTTAATGTGTGAACAAACCCTGTCCGATGTGATGACGGAGACTCATGCTGCGTCACATGTAGTTCTGATGAGGACAGTTATAATTTTCTTTCACTGGGACAGCTATGTATCAATACATTATTGTACTTTATATCTTGAATATACAGAAAATGTATGATATAAAGTAAAGTAAAATAATCAGATGTGGCAGGTGTTCAGGGAGAAACAGACAGACTCAGTTTTTCCACATTAGTTTTTAACAATCATTAAGTAAACTGGAGGAAAGGCTGGTGCAGATGGGGACTGACTGTATTCTTGACTGCAGGAGTCCTTGAAGTGTTTTGCAGAGCCTGATTCTTACAATAAGTGGTCCGTTCATATTCTGAGCAGGTTTGTGTTTCTCATTACATCCCTGAAGACCTCAGCTGCCTGAAAATTTGAGCAAAAATCTCAGAGAGGGTTCAACATATCGACAGCTGAGCCCAACCTGTTGCCTTCAGTCGAAGGACAGCTTGAGAGGCAACAGCAAAAAAAGAAATCAATCTTTTTATATTTAATGAATTAAAGATGACGCACTGACCTCACCTGCCTGTCCTTGCATTCCTAAAAAGACTTAATTTCCCTGTAAAATCCAACTATTTGAATGTTGTCTGAGCTTCAGAGATGGAAAAGTTGCAGCGACAACTGGCCTGAAGGGATGAGACTGGTCGGTAGGACTGCAGCATACTGGATATCCAGCGTGGTAGAGGAGGAGTCAGGTGTAATGAAAGAAATACAGAAAGAGGGATTTGGATTTAAAGTCAACTCGAACTTATTTTAGTCCCTCTCTTCTCTTTTGATATTCTCACTTCTGAGGCGTCAGATAAGAGCGAGACAGACCTGTCAGACTCTTCTGTCTGATGAAGTCCTCGTCTGTTTGAAAGCGACAGGATTGTTTTCTGTCTTTGAGTTTTACTGGATAATGGCTGTAATGTGCAATCTGGGTCAGAAGTGTTCCAACTAAAGCAAACCAAGCAGCAACCTCCGGGCCTGGAAGATGAAACCAGCACAGTTCTTCTTCTTCGGATGGGTCAGACTGGTCACTATGACTGATTTACATTCTCATTCCAGTCAGATCCTCACCTCTGCTGTGTTCGTAGTGTTGAAGTGCTTTTGGAGAATAATATGACTTGCTGTGAGCTCATGTGGACTAATGGACCGGAGCGGTGGTACAGACGCCGCTTGACGAGTGCACCTGTAGCTGGCGAGCTCTGCAGGAGAGCACCTGGACAGAACCTGGAGCCTCTGGAGAAATAAACACCCAGGACTGAGGAGAGCGCACAGTTTGTTTTATAAACTTTTAGGGGTTAATTAGTGGATTCATCTTCACTCTCGCTTCTCAGCCGGTCGGCGGCAACGAGCCTCGTTATGTGTATGTACAGAGAGCAGATGGGGAGAAGAAAAGACTGCAGGATAACAGAATGAAACAGAATGTCTGATGAGAGCTAGTTTGTCAGAGACAAAGCTGAAGACAAACACAGACACAGTGTGGTGAGTTTTCAGCAAATAAACCCTCAAACTCACACGAGTAGTTGAATCAACACAGACGATCCCTCGATCACTTCAGCTCGCCCCATGCTCCCGTTATTGATTAGCTGTGAGCTTTGCGGATTCAGGACCTGCCAAGATGGCGGACGACTTTGAGCTGCATCCTGGCTCTTCAGAAACCTTTGGGTGACGTCATGGCGGCTCCGTCCGCTATTTTTACAGTAAATTGTGCAACCGGCCGGCGTGAAAGTCTTACACAGCCCAACAGAAGTTAGAGAACAATTCTGTGTTTCAGAAATGTCACTTTCCTCAGTCCGTCAGCGGCGAGTGTGCTCTGTGCTGCTGAGCTCAACCAGCAGCTGCAGCTCTGAACGTTACTGACGGGTCAAACAGAAACCACGCCGCGTGTACAGCGTCACTCAGGCTGCAAACACGAAAACTGAATTATTTAAATCTCATTCCCGTCTTCCAAACTAGTTTAAAAGGAGTGAAGTTTGGTTCTTTCTCACAGATCATCCTCGGAGGGGAAAGAGCTTCTTCAAAGCAAACTGAATGTGAGAAACAGCAGAGCAACTCGCCGGCCTCACCTTTCCAAAAATACACCAGTTCAGAGCGTCATCAAGAAGTCTTGATGTGAAAGATACATTATTTTTAGAGTTTACTCAAACAAACACATGAAACAGCTCCTCAGTTACAGTGACAGGAGTATTTATAGCCCTGCACACACAAATACACTTACAGTCAAACACACACACACACTCGTGACACGGTTTCCTGCTCGGAAGTCTTATTGCAGTCGGCCTCAGACAGCCGTCTCAGCGCTGATGGATGTGATCTGATCTGTCGGCGGCTCCCTGCGGCTCAGCGCTCATCTGCACGACATTATTGCTTTGTTTGGAAAAGTTGATTACTGCTCCTCCGCTGGTGGTCGAGGGAACGGTGCCTCCGAGTCTCTTCTGAAATCAACACGACTCTGCTGAACTTCTTTCAGACATAAAAAGCCTTTTCTCCTCCTCCGCTCCTCGTAATATCAAGGGAACTCTCAGATTTTGGACAAAGACCACTTTAACTTCAGAAGAGACTCGATTTGATGACGTCAGACTGCCGAGGTGTCGCATTAGATAAACTTCTACAGCTCATACTTACACAACTGAATAGGTTGATTGGCAGTGAGCCTCAAAACGACCTACGGCTGCATGTGTGTTTAGGAAAAGTTTCTCAGAGTCTCAGTTGACTTATATGATGGTTCTTCTGATGAGGACGGCCTGCTGCAGAATGAAGATTGTCCATGAAGAGATGTCATGACCGCTACGACAAGAAACATCAAGACATCGTGGCTGAAAACCTTCTGTCTGAGACGGCGTTTCAACATGTTGAAGTGTTCAACCACTGGATAGTTTCAACAAGACGTGAGGACAGCTTCCAGCCGTGTCTGTAGCAACAGAACCAGATGCTTTTGATGAGGCTTTGAGGCCGAGATCTGATATTTCAGACTAGCTGTCAGGACATTTTCAAGCTGTGATGGGGCAACAAAACCAGACTTTTCTGAGGAGACGTAGAGACGTTGTACAGCTGATCTGGGTTTGTTTTCCAGTCGGGTTGTGGCAACAAAACCAGTAATCATTGATGAGACGTCAGGACACGTTCCAGCAGTGTTTCTGGGGACAAATCCTCAGTTCTTTTTAACATATCTGTGTTTTTGCAGGTTTGTACCTGCAATTAGTATTTCTGCCAGTTTGTGTTGCTCCTGCAAGAGTCGAGCTAAGATGCCTCCCAAACAGTTTCTACGCTGTGCTCATGATGACACATCTGTACTGTTCTCACCGGTTGTAGCTGCTTTTTACACCTTTTTTTTTAGCTGTATTGTCTCACACACACCTCAAACAATTCTCACTTCCCCCACATCTCACACACACACACACACACACCGTCAGTTATTGTCTATATGTGAGCTGCGCGGGGAAGCAATGAAAGAGTGTAATGATGCTACCTGACAGCCCATTAAACCGGAGAGAGATGAGGATGCAATTAGATTGTCACCCGCGCTGGAGTTACCGCCGACAGAACAGATGGAAGGAGCGGGAGGAGAGGGGGTTTTATTTTTGGAGGGTGAGGAGTCTTTTCAGGGTGAGCGGATGATTTCCGGGCCGACATTTGACACGATACCAAGTGATTGAGAGACGACGATTATTGTTGTGTGTGATCAGCTGTGTCGTCAGCTGCTGAGCTGGAAGGAGCCGGCTGAAGATAAAGTTTCCATCGGGGGGAGAAATAAAGTTGCTCCTTCTACTTCAGACATTTCATCTTATAACATGATTGTTGCTGTTCGCTCCCAGAGAGAAACTCATGTGTTTAAAGTGTTGAGGCGGTGAAGACAACAGTGTTCATGCAGACAAGACAAATATATTACAAGCTTAGTCGAGGTTTCATGCAAACAGATTAAAACTGTTACATCTCCTGGAGCTCAGCAGGTCTCAGTGAGGATGTGAACTGTTTTCACTTTGGTTATATGTGGCGGACCCTGCCACCTTTCCAGCTTCTGGGATCTTATTTTCCTCTGAGAACAGCTTGTTTAGTCACTCATAGAAAATAAGTTTGCATTATTACCTCATTGATATTCTAAATGTTTAAAGTTTAGATATATTCTGCAGAACTACGTAATGCTCCTTTAACTGTTCATGTGACTGTAGAGGAAGTTATGACTGTAAACACTGATATTAAAAAACTGTCAAAGTGTTCTTTATAACTACTTTATGAAACTATATTGTCAGTATAAAGATTCATAATGTAAGTTCCCTCTTATATCTAATGTTTTTGGACTCATATTGTTAATGTGATGTTAAAGGTCGAGCACATTTTACCTCGTTTATATTCTCTTGGTTAGTCTGATTAACATCGTTTTCTGTAAGATCATCTCGTCTGTAGCGTTTCTGTCCCGTCAGAACCTTGTTTCAGCTTTGTGACGAGGATCTTTACATCTTAAATCCGTAACGTAACGTTTCATCCTTCAGTTTGTTAAATCAACACATGTGGAGGTCGATGGGGAAGAGAATGAAAAGCTGTGATCTGAAAGCTGTCAGACAAATGTGACAGAGTGAAGAAATACAGAATTAGCCTGGAAGATAAATAAAGTACAAATACTCGAGTTAATCTCCTTAGTTACATTCCACCAGTGTTTGATTGATTAATGCTTGAATTGATTCACTGTTCTTCTTCGTGTGTTTAACATGCATCGTCTTATTATGAAATCTCTCTCCACTCACAGTACTTCCCCTCTCCTTCTCCTTCTGTTGCCCCTTCAGAATAAAAGCACCGCAGTAGCAGCTGGTGGCCAGTAGGAGGTGTGATGTTCCACCACTGACCTGTAACAGCTGTCTGAGCGCTGTGTGTGTGTGTGTGTGTGTGTGTGTGTGTGTGTGTGTGTGTGTGTGTGTGTGTGTGTGTGCGTGTGTGTGTGTGTGTTGGAACATTTAAAATAAGTCATTAAGAAATATAATACACCAAATGATATATTAATACTGTGGGTTGTTTCTCTATATTTTGAACACATGTTGTTAAATAACTCAGATTAACTGATTAATGAGTTAAATGTGCCACATGTTGAGGATGAGAGCATCATTCCAGACAAAGATTAGGATTACATTAACAGTCAGGGTTATTGATGAGTATTGACTTTGACTGGAATGATAATGAGACTGTGGAGAGACATGATGATGATTGGATGGACGAATGGATGCTGATGATAAATACAGTGTTCGTGGTGATTATATCATTTGTTACCATCAGAATTAGAATTATGAGAATGATTTATAAAAAGCGTTAGCACAGATACCGATCGATCGTATTGATTTGAGCCCGAACAGTAAATTACTTTTACTGCGATTACATGAATGTGTGAGTGACAGCGAAGAGTCTCCGGGGAAACCGTGAAGGCAACCACGGCGTCCGGGTGACATCAACCACGACTGAACGCACTCATCAGTCCGTCATCAGCGTCCAAGATCAGTTCAGAGGCTCGTTCAGGATCAAAGTCACAGAGAGAATCAAACCGTTTCCACTCCGACTCTCACACTAACTCCAAAAACACATTTATTCCAGCCCAGTAACATTCAGGCCTCCAGAGAACACGATGTCATGAACCAGTTTCAAACATATGTTTCTGGTTTATTTCAAGTTTTACGTCTGTCAGGATATTTTTCATAGCTGTGATGAAGATTTTGCTGTTTTCGTTCTTTAAAGGCACAATATGTAGGAACTTTCCACCGTCTCATCAGAGAAACCACAGATCTCTGCTAACGTTAGCTTTCATTAGCTCAGTTAGCGCCGTTAGCAGTGCAGCTAGTGGCTCTATTGGCTGACTCCGCCCGGACTCGGAGCTCGGCGGGAGTGCTGTCGTCAGGAGCTAGCTACTTAGCATGCTAACTTCGGAAGATATAAGACATCTTGCACCTGCTAATGTTTTAAACTAACATTCTTGCACACTGAAGCTTTAAGGCTCAGTGATGATCATCGTGACATTAAGAAGCTCATTCTGCTGCAACTCTGGTCATAAAAGACTATTTTTATCTTGGTTTAACCCTTTTTTTGTAAATTTTTCAGATTTTCTCTCTTTAGCAAATGTCTTTTTCACTTTTCTGCAACATGATATCGATCGCACATACAGACAATATTCTCCTGTAATATCTTCATTTATCAATCATCATTGAATATCATTTCCACAGCTACGTTTGTCCCTCCCGGGACTCCATAGCTCGTGCTGCTGTAAGTCTGTACGTGACTCCAGAGGAGCTGTCCGGTCCGGCGTGGTGCTGAAACCCAGCAGAACCTGCAGCGGCTCTGTGAGGCTCATCTCAGGACTCTCGCCGAACTAGACTTGGCCGAACAATTAAAAGACATTTCTGAGTCGTATTCATTCGCAAGAAATATCCTTTAATTGTAAGGTCAAGTGTAGTAATCTTCACATCCACGTCTTCTTCCCGCAGGTTCTGTCGGCGTACCTGGAATGACATCACGGGAAAGGTGAGTGACGTCACATGCACACACGCCGAGGCTGGGTCACAGAAGACGAACACACCCGAGAGTTCATTAAACCCGAGCAGAGAGTCGAACCTGCAGCAGATCCACTTCACCACAGTGTCAAAGCTGCACCTCCTCACCTCACCTCCTCACCTCCTCTCCTCACCCGTCCTCACCTCCTCTCCTCACCTCCTCACCCGTCCTCACCTCCTCTCCTCTCCTCCTCACCTCCTCTCCTCCTTACCTCCTCTCCCCCCCTCCTCTCCTCCTCTCCCCCTCCCCCT